>APFE030816927.1:136882-147981 GCA_000404065.3 Pinus taeda | reverse complement strand
TTCGGTCCATGGTATTGGATGCTTCAGCATGTATAAATATGTATTATAACATTGAAAGGAATATAATGAAAAATCAAGCTGGTAGTCCCAGTTTTGGGATCCAGGGGAAATGTCTGTGCATATGTGTTTTTATGTGTTATTCTCTCGCATTGTTTATTTTTCTGTGATTTAGAATTCGAATGCAGGTAATTTCTGTACGAGGTTAAAACCTACAGCGTTCTTGTGGCCTTAGAGTACAAACTAGCCCATGATCCCTACTACAAGGATGTCCAACTGGACCAAGCTGCAATATCTGCCTTGCTGACTCACCCTATCGATATGTCTTTTGCCATTCGTCGCATATCCCCCTCCTCTCCTGAACCACTACTTGACTTCCCTACTTTCTATGATAACATTCCTCCACACCCCACTCCAAAAAATTTCCAACCATCCTCTTTTGTATCAACACTCCCTAATTTCCATACTGAACTTGAAGAAATACGCAACTACATGCAGTCTCCCCATCCTAACTCCACTACTTCACTTTCCTAACCCTCTGTTTCCCCCTCTGTTATCAATGAATATACCACAAAATGCCTCCATGCTATGGAGTTCCCACGCTCTTCCCCATAGGAGTTGTTATGATTGGTCAACCACGTCTTAGAAAAGTTGAAATGCAAGAATATGTTGTTCACCTCATACACTACTATGATAACCGTTTTTCCCAGCATCCAAGATTCCAATATTACTTGTACAATCTTATGTTGTGGCATTGTAGTCAAGCAACTGCTATTGTTTTCGTGAAGAGAAACCTTGAATAGGGCTTTCCAATGACCATTGCAGATCTTCGTGCACACCTCCATGTCATGCCTGATTCCATGCTTCCTGACTAGATTATGCATTTCGGATCAGGTCTTAGAGGGACACGCTCGTTCTGGAAAAAACGTAAAGGTGAACTCACTAATATGATCATACAAATAGGTAGCAATACTTTCTTATTCACCCTAAGTGCAGCTGACACCAAATGGAATGACATGCACATGGTCATGCCTGACATCCCCCCTAAGATTCATCCGAGCTGTCTCGATGGAAATTCAAGAATATAATCAACAATCCACATCTTCAAGTGCAATACATTCATTGTTGATTCACAATATTACTCACAGAGGTCTTGGAAAAATGTTTACATTTAAAGGACTTCTGGTGCAGGTATTTCCCTGACCATCCTTATCCTTTTTGTTTCTTTGTCTGGATGTATAGTTGCCTCGCAAAATTTCCTTTTTCATGTTTGCAGATATGAGTGGTAACTTAGGGGCTCCGCACACATACATGGTTTCCTTTGGCTAAAAATCATACCTGATATGGACAACCTCGATTGGGATGACCAAGTTGCGATGGATAGAGCCAGGTGCTTTTTTGATGAACACATTTCTACATGGAATCCTTGCGCTCTTAAACAACGTGGACCTTATGTACACATCTCTACAGAGAATGACCCATGCATGCTCCCATCGCCATTGATATTTGCATGCTCTCACCTTGAGGACTACAAGAATATTCTTAATGGCATTCAACGACATATAAAATGCCACCGCTCTTCATGTCTTTGCAAAAAAGGTCGTAATATTGATTGCTGCTAGGGAATTCCATGGGATTTGAATCCCACCTCCTCTTTGATCATTGATAATAGTGGATGAAAGAAATATGTCCGCGCTCGTAACGTTGACAGGTCAAATGTACACAACTCTGACATGCTATACATATGGAGAGAAAACATCGATTTCCAGCCGGTTTTGTCTTGACATGTTGTTTTGTGCTACATCGTGAAATATGCATCGAAACCAGAAACAAAGTTAGAAAGTTATTGGCAAATGTTGTCATATGTCTCCTAGGCTGTCCACCCTGAAACACTTGTTGTTAATGTTGTTCAAATTTTTTTAACAGAAAAAATTGCCAATAGGGACATCAGCGTATAGGAAACATGCCACATGCTAAACTTCCACTTTCACTTTGTAGCCGCTCATTTGTTTCCCTCAATGTTAATCAAAATATTTTTCGACGTGTTTCTTATGGTCTAGGTTGCCCCTTCCCAGGACCAACCTGCATAGTAGCATACATGAATAGACCTGATTCACTTGAAACACTAACTCTTTTTGAAGTTGCATGTTCCTAGTCCTCTTCTACTCGCTAAAAACATAACCAATGGAAACAAATAAATCCTTGCAATATTTTTCATGTCCTCCCTTCCTATTCCTCGATCCCTTCTCTTATTGATGCATCCTACGCTTCTTTTTGCTAGAGTGAACTACTTCTATACTTCCCTTTTTGCACACTCCCATCAGACATAAACTCCATTGATGAAGAAATCATTTAGCATTAGGAACAAAAAATAATTGCGTATCTTCCATGGCATGTTCATCAAGCTGAGGAAACCACCCTTTCTCCTTGATCTGATGACATCTCCACTAATGATATTCTGAACCCCCCTAAATCTGTAGACATTGATGAATGACAATTCCTTTCTCGGCTACACCGTGGAAACAACATGAAAATATGACATTGGCATGCTTGGACATTGCGACTTTGACTCTAACCACAATTGGGCCCATACTATGATACCTCTCCCTTTGCAAGAGAAAAACATACATTCATAGACTTTAGTCACTCATCCCCCCAAATCCATTCTAACTTGTCTCCAGTTCCCCACTCGCTCACCTCACTATCACCCACCCAGCAAGTTTCTTTCACCATTGTCCTCACCCACTTTAGGATCACTTCCTCCATTCCTCCACTTAGAATGCTCATCCAAGGCACCATTGGCACGAGGAAGTCTCATCTAATTGATTTCGTAAAAGATACATTTCTTGTTGAATTTCTTCCCAATTCAAGTCCATTTTTGCTACTCACTCCAACATGTGTTGCAACGTTTAACGTAAAGGTGCTTACAATCCATTATGCCCTTCACATTCCTTTAGTGTCAATGCATCCTCTCTGGGGCCAACCACTTCTGTATCTCCAAGAAAAACTCCGTCATGTCAAATACATTTTAATTGATGAAATGAACTTTATTGGCCCTAAAATTCTTTCACAGATAGAAGATCGCTTAAGGGAGGTATTTCCTTCATATCAAAATGTGCCTTTCGACAATTGGTCTATCATACTTGTTGGTGATCTTGAGCAACTACCTCATGTGAAGGACATTCCCATGTATGTTGGCACATCATGCAGCAATGCCCCGTGGTGCAGTTTTGACACGATCGTCACACTATCTACCATATTTCATCAACAAGGGATGAACCCTCTTCAAATTGCATTCTCACAATTGCTCACGAATCTTAGAAATGCAACACCAACAGTCAAAGACTGGAACCTTCTCATGTCAAGGAAAAATTCCGTTTTGTCAATGGAATAGAAACAAGAATTTGACAATGCATTCTGCCTATATCCAACCAACCTAGCTGTCGAATTGCATAACAAACAAATGCTCAAAAAATTGAACTTGCCAATTGCACTCTGCTATGTAGAGAAAAGGAACCACCATCCTACTAGTGCACACGAAGAAGATGAACAATTGGATGCAAAAGTTATTATTTGCAATGAACAATAGGTTTTCCTCACATGTAACTTGTGGGTTGAAGTAGGTCTTGTAAACGGAGCACTTGGAAAAGTAATTTCCATTTTCTTTGTAGCTGGATTAAAATCCCCTAAATTACCAGCCTTTGTTGTTGTTGACTTCTTCCAATACAAAGGTCCTCCATGGGATGCCTTCAACCCATCGTATGTTGCACTTGCCCCAATAACGCGAAGGTCTCGCAGGAAAATTACCCTTCGTTTGACAATACATAAATCGAAAGGAATGACATTACCAAAGGCGACAATGGACATTGGCAACATAGACCGAGAAGGCTTAACATTTATTGCTATCTCCAGAGTTCAAACGTTGGTTGATCTTCACATTTCTCCACCATTTTCCTTTAGCCTCTACTCTCGCATGCAAGGCCATGCTCACGTAAAGTGTGGGTAGCAAGAGGAATCAGTACTAGCACCCAAGCCTTTACAACCACCTCTAGTTTGATCGCTGCGTCTAACCCCTTTTGATTTGCTTTTAGTAAGCATACTTTGCATTCAATTTCACAATAGTTTCTTTATTTTACAAGTAGTTGTTACGAAACACACCTAAAATTCCATACATTTTCCCCTTTCTACAAAATAACATATCGTTTGCATTCGCCTTTAGAGAAAAAAAAGACAAATTTACAAGTTCACATTTCGCTGATTGATATGAGCATACTTTTACAACTCTACTTCAAATGAAATACTTTCAAAAATGCTTGAAAGTAAAATATATGTTCTCACTTATTTCCAAATCTCTTTTCAGCTCTCTAAGGAGTGACTTATCACAAAAGTTCGTAGCGATTTTTCCAAACAGCAAAAGGACTCAAAATGAACAAATTTTCCAAACTGTTGTGGTAGAAAAGATAGCACTCCCAAATTGACTTTATTGTTATCATATTGGTAATATAGACCCCTATGTATTTGCAACTTCCTTTTGGATCATTTGTTATTTCACTTTTTCTTATCCTGTCATTCTGTTTTATTTTCCAATTTGACTTAATCTTTTTTTTATAGCTTCTTTTTTCCTATTCATTAGTTAGAATAAATTAAACAAATAACCCCTGAATCCAACACTCGTATTTCTGTGCAACTTTAGCCCTTTTATATTGAACTAACCGCTTCCATTTCATTTCAGTAAGCATACTTTTGATTCAATTTTAAAATAGTTGCTTTCTTTTATGGACAGTTGCTGCAACACTCTGTTAAAATTCCAAATTCCCCCCACCCCTTTATAAAAAAAAAATATAATGTTCGCTTGTGTTTGGGAAAAAAATGGATAAATTTTTCAAGGTTGCTTTTCGGTGATTTATATGAACATGGTTTCACAACTCTAATTCAAATCAAATACTCTCAAAACGTTTGACAACAAAAAAAAGAAAAAAAGAAATTGCTCTCACCTACTCACAAATCTATTTTCATCCTTAAAGGCATCTGTTCCGATATGTGATTTCCTCCAACCTCTAATATCAGAGAACCTACGAGATTAACATATCACAATATCGAAGTCCAGACCTTTGTCGCATATCGGAGAGTGGATATTTTGAATCGTGTCACGTAACAAAAATACTGATAAGGAATCTCCGATTTGCCAAAGCGAAGTCTAATATGCCATGTGGGATCCTCTGATAGTGTTGATTATAATATGCCAAAAACTTTTAAAAGCGATATCATTATTTATGTGTTTCAGAGTTTAGATATTTTCTTACTATTACAAAGAACCAATTTTATATGTATTAGAGTTTTACTATCAAATATTTCTAAAATAATTCCTCCAATGTCATAAATCTAATATAACTCTATTATCAAAAGGTTCCTCCCACCAATAGACTACATCCACTCTATGGCTTTCCTGCCATGTCATTCTGACCAATCACGTGAGGGGGAATCGGGTTCCACCAATTAGAAGCCCCCGTTAACTAGGGTTTTGACCATCAAAAGGATAAAATTATCCTAAAATTTCCTTTAAGTTCATAGCCTCACTCCTATGCACCGCAACAAGGCATTCTCTCTGATTCTTGTCATGAATCAGCCAAGGGACCTCAACTTTGCATCACGTAGTGTCTTAGCTGAAGAGCTCTAGAGCCTCCTCGGTTATAAGCTCTGTTGTTGCAAAGACTTCTTCAACCCAGTTTTTTCGACTATGTCTCTATCTTAGGAATCTCATACACTCCCAAATGTGCTTCATGGTTTGATGATGATACCTTTGGTTACTTAGGACTATCTATGACATTATCCCTCTTGAGCTTGGGTGGTACGTTCTCCAATGGATTCTTGGTCGGCGAGTCTTCCCTTCCCACTAGGAGGGAATCCTACCCAAGATGACATAGGCACTCCTCCATCATTTACCTACCATGGTTTTGGTGTGAACTCCTAAGAGCTTCCTACCTTTCCTACTACACGTTAACGGTGCCAAATCCTATGATGAGCCTGCAAGTAGCTCCATGGCGCTTTCAAAAACCTTTTGGTGCCTCGACAACCATCCTAAGACTCCAATAATAGGTTTGTAGACTACTGAGAAGTCTAGGTTACAGGGAATTCATGCAAATATGGCACCTCATCTGATCCCAAGGGGAAACTCCCCTTGACATTAATTCAATGCTTCCCATGCAACACAACTTGTAACTTGGAAAACAAAAACCATGCAAGCAGATAAAGACTCTACTATCCAGTGGGTCTTCCATGTAATCTTCATATTAATAAAAAGGTCTCAGAATCCACTATCTTTTATGATCAGGAGCTCAAGTCCAAGCCATGGAAAAGGCTAAGAAATTGAAAGTGTTCAAAAACACTTGTAACCTAAACGACCAGATAGGCCTCGTTGATACGATCCTACTGTTGTGAACAACACTCAAAACCGACTTCGAATGTGAAAGTTATGAAGGTTTAAAGTCTCCAATAACCTTCAAAAAAATGAGTTTGGGCTAGTTTGGATTTCAAATTTTGAAAAAAAATAAAAAAATATTCCAAGGAATATTCTTTTCTGGTTGGCCAATCAGGAGCTGACACGTGGCCTACCCAGAGGCCACCACGTGGCACCAAGTCTACAAGGTGTGGTATGGAAAAAAATTTATGGAGCTCACAGGAATTGACCCCGGGTTGGGTGGCCGCCAGCCCACAAGCCCGACTGGCCCACCTACATGGTGGCTCTTTTTGGTACTTTTTCACTATTTAGTGAATATGGAAAGGCATTTTTAGCATTTTTATGTCTTTTGAATCTGTATTTGCATTCAGATTTCCCTATTGAGGCACTTTTAAACTTGTATTGCATTTGAGTGCATTATAATACAAGAGACAAGCTCATTTTGGGAGGCTTGATCTAGCAGACGTAGCCCAAGAGGGGTGAACTGCTCACTAAATATCTGTGTCATTTTATGATGAAGTTATCTTGATGTGTATTTCTGATTTAATATGTTAAACAACAAATTAAATTAACTTTCCTTCACACATAAACTCATTAAAAACTACCAAAAACACTTTGTTTAATCAGCAAGACATGGAAAACTTTGCACACATTTAATTTAATGGAAATGGATACCTTGCACACATTTTCAAGTACTTCCATTTTCAGATCAGATGGTATCAGAGCTCGGGTTGAGCATTTGTTTTTGTGAAAAAGGTGTTAAAACAGTGTAAGAGATTGACTATTTTATTGTTTGCAAAATGATTGATTGTATGAGTTTGCTTGAGTTGAAATGATAGTTGATGTTAGCTAAGTCTTGGAAAGGGTTGAAGACTATTTTCCTTACCACAATTTACCTCAAGATTATCTTTGGAAAACAAACACATTTTATTTGTGTTTGCTACAAAAGCTATTGGAGTTTGTGTTTTATGGTTGCTTGAATAAGAGTATGGTTGTAAAGACATTGGTCAAAAGATTGTCATTTTTTTTTAAAGCTTTGAGAAATTTTAGTTGGAAGTTCCTTTTGTTAATTGACCATTTACATAATGTCAACTTCTTCCACAAGTGAAGTTTCCTCCTTCACGAAATTCTTCAATGAGGACATGAAGAATGTGTTCATTAAGGTGAATGACATGGTGCAAATTCTCATTGAGGATCAAATAGAAAGTGTTAAGCTTCATGTACAATTGTTGGCTATGAAGGATGAGGAGGAAACAATTCTCCAAAGACTGCATGACATGGAGAAACAACTCCTTCAAGCTTAAGAAGCTTTGTCCAAGAAAATGTCCGAGGATGAGGTAAATCATTCAAACTTGTCTTCAACTTCCTCAATTGAAAAGTGTGTTGGTTCTTTTGAAAAACATACAAGGGGTATAGGGTCCAAATTAATGTTTAAGATGGGCTATCATAAAGGCAAAGGTTTGGGTAAGCATGCAAAAGGCATAATTGACCCTATTTCGGTGGTGGAGCATCCCCAAAATGTTGGTTTTGGATATGAACAATTTAATGGCGAAGAATCCAAATTTTTGAATGCATGTGATGCAGATTTGAAAAGAACTTTTGTTCCAGGTTATAATATACAAACATGTTAAGTTTGTTTTCAAGTTGATTGCCATTGTGTTAAGCCTTCATTGCATCAAAAGAGGTATAAAAATTCACATGATCAATTTGATTATATTCGGCAAAGAATGATAATTTTACTTATTCAAATGAAAGAAAGTTTTGTTGCACATTTTGTGGTGGATTTAACCATGTTGCTTCAAGTTGCTGGTTGAAAAAGAAAGCACATAGGAAGCAGAAGAGGCAAAGAAAACTTTCACAGAAAGTGATGGAAAGTTGCACATTTTGTCAAAAGAAGGGAAGTCATGTTTCTCATTATTGGAATTTGCATCCAACTCATCATATAAAGCACATGCAGCTAGAGGACAAAAATATTGGCGCAAATGGATCTATGGATGCCATTATCGACGTGGAAATAAAAGATTCACATGAAGAACTGCTGTTACAACAGAAGATGCCATGGAGTTGGCTTGGTAAGAAGTGGACTAAATTCTTACTGCAGTAAGTCATACTCATTTTGTACATGTAAATTTCATATTGGTATGCATGTATTTCAATTGAAAAGTTGATACAAGATTGCATGTAAAAGCAGTTTCAGTTTGAAGGAATTTTTATGTTGTAGCAAAATTTCACCATGGAGGTGTAAAAGATGAGTATGATACTCACTTATATTGCAGAAATGTCCTTTTAGTTCAGCTCTTTGTCACCCACATGTTTTTTTGGATGATGTACTTGTTGGTATTTGAAAAGAAGAGTTGAAGTTGCACATGTACATAGAGGTTGTATGTGTAATTAGTGAACTGTATATAATTCATTATACATGATACATACACATGTGATTGTAAAGATGTATCTTGTTCTTTATCGACTTGTGTTGATTGTGTCACACATGTTTGTCGACTTGTGTCGATTGTGTGCACACTTTTTACATTGATGGTTGTGTCAATTGTATAGCACATTTCAGGTCAACTTGTTGTTGATGTTGTATGTTGCACAAGGTGCCTTTGGTGTCGATTGGTGCAAAGAACGAAGTGTCAGTGCAAAGCAGTGCAAGATTCCATGAGATGGAAAGACATGCAAGCAAAGAGGGCACAAAGTTCATCAAGTGTCATTGTTGTTTTCAGAATGTCAGATTTGTATGGTGAGAAAACTTGGTTAGGATTCGACACAAGTATATGGCTCATTCAACAAAAATTCGCCATGAGGACAATTGGCAAGTCAAGAATTCTTTTAAGGCTGAAGAGAAGAGGATTTTGCTATTCTCTCATTTTCTGTACAGTTTAGCTTCATCACTTCAGTGAGCTTTTGGGGTCCAAAAGCTTCTCATTTGGGAGGTGTGATCAGGACCTCAAGTCCAAGCCATGGAAAAGGCTCAAAAATTGAAAGTGTTCAAAAACACTTGCAACCTGAATGATCAGATAGGCCTCATTGATATGATCCTGCTGCCATGAATGACACTCAAAACCGACTTTGCGTGTGAAAGTTATGAAGGTTTGAAGTCTCCAATAACCTTCAAAATACTGAGTTTGGGCCAGTTTGGATTTCAAATTTTGAAAAAAATTAAAAGGAAATATTCCATGGAATATTTTGTTCTGGATGGCCAATCGGGAGTTGACATGTGGCTTGCCCGGAGGCCACCACGTGACCCCAAGTCTACAAGGTGTGGTATGGCAAAAATTTTATGGAGCTCACAATGAATCGACCCCAGGTTGGGTGGCTGCCAGCCCACAGGCCCAACCAGCCCACCTACATGGTGGATTTTAACCAACTATGGGCACCATATATATTTGAAGTTTATTGAAGTTCGGTTTGGGAGGAAAAGGGGCCAACCCCTAACCATATAACCTTGGCGCGGGAACCACACCCCAAACTCAACATTTAATCAACCCCGACGGTTACGGTTATGGCGGTCAGAAGCACGCGTTTTCCACCTGAAAGTTATGGTTAACTAGAAGTTAAGTTGGCAGAGCGCACCAAATCTAACAGAGACTCCCAAAAATGGTGGAGTTAACTGCAGTCCCTCCACATTTAGTGGAGTTTCTTTAGGGGAAACTGGGAAAAACTTCAGGAAGTCATAACTTTTGGAGGGGAGAACCATTTTGGATGATTTTTTTTTTTGATTTCGTATCTTATCATCATTCTGGAGCTATTGGGATAGGTTCTACAGGGATTAGAGGTGTTCTATATCCTGTTTAGCTTCAAGGAATCTTGGAGAGATATTAGGGCCATTGGGATAATGGAGGTATCTGGAGTTGTACCTCACTATTTAAGGTGAACCAAAAACCATTTTCTGTTATTTTTGACCTTCTGAACCTAATGGAAGAGGTTTCAGAACTGTTTGAGGATTTCTACAGCCCGAAAAGCTTTAGAGGAGTTCAAAGAGGCATTAGGGCCCAATGAAGAAGGCACTGTATTTGGTAATTTTTCACTGTTTATTGAATATGGAGAGGCATTTTTAGCATTTTCATGTCTTCTGAATCTATATTTTCATTCATATTTGCCTATGGAGGCACTTTTAAACTTGTATTGCATTTGGGAGCATTATAATACAAGAGGAAAAGCTCATTTTGAGAGGCTTGATCCGATAGATGTATCCCAGGAGGGGTGAACTACTCACCAAACATTTGTGTCATTTTATGCTGAAGTTATCTTGTTGTGTATTTCTAATTTAATATGTTAAAAAAAAATTAAATTAACTTTCCTTCACACATAAACTCATAAACAACTACCAAAAACACTTTGTTTAATCAACAAGACATGGAAAACTTTGCACACATTTAATTTAATGGAAATGGATACCTTGCACACATTTTCAAGTACTTCCATTTTCAAATCATTTCAAGTTTGATCGAACCTCTCATTGGTCGACCATGACATGTAATGAGTTCTCTCTCTTCCTTAATAAGTTATTAATATTTTTTGTCATGCGGTTTGTTATAAAACGTGGTTTGTTATGCTGCCTAATCTTTGTTACCATGCAGTTTGTTATAGCATGCGATTTGTTATGCCTCTTAAGCATCAAGCATTCTATGTTTACCTTTGGCAG
>APFE030816927.1:94276-120020 GCA_000404065.3 Pinus taeda | reverse complement strand
TGCTTGCAGTGGGTTGGGATGATCCCCCAACTTCTGGACTTCCTTTCTTTCCTCTAGCTTCTAGATGAGTAGCTTGTACAGATACCTCATCTATAGTAGTGGGATTAAACATGAGGATAGTGTGCCTCATGTAGCTGTATAGACCACCAATGTACTTCAACAGAGTCTCAGGTGAGTCTAATGAGATTCCTAGAGTCAATGCTCTCTTTCTAAATTCTTGAGTGTACCCTTGCACACTTTGCCCTTTCAACTGTCGAAGAGTTTGCCAACTCATCATGGCTTGTTGCATATAGGCCAATGGATATAACTATTTTTTGATTGCAGAAACAAATTCACTCCAGATAGAGATAGTCTTACCATGTCTTTTCATGTTAGCTTGGATCCTGCCTTCCCACCAAACCAAGGAAGTGCCTCCAACGCGTAGGATTGCCAGCTGAATCTTGCTCTTGTCTCAGTCGATATTCTGTACTCTGCAATAAACATCAATTTGTCTAATCCAATTATCTAGCTTTTTTGCATTCAAATCTCCATCATATATAGGTAAATCAAATTTGACATCTAGTTTGATCAAAGATGCTTTCTTTTTGTGTTCAAGGCTATTAGGAGGTGTGAGAAATTTTCCTTCTTTCCCTTTACCCTTTGAGTGGTCATGGAAGTGAGACTCATCTTCTCCTTTGTCTTGTTTGGAGCCTGATGAATCTTCATCCTTGTGTTTTCTAAAGTCCATATACATTTCTTCTACCATAGACTTTATGGCTAGGAAACTATCTATGAATTAAGGGTCTGGCCCCATAGAACCTTCCTTTGACATTGTCTTCCGAGGATAGACTCTACCAATTTCAGGATTAGTTTTGACCAACACTCCTTCTTCTAATTCGAGCTTTGTTCTAGTTAGAATGAAGATATTACAGACTCATGTGCTGGTGTGTGTCTGTGTTATTTTAGGCAATGGATCGATCAAATTGCAAAATACACAGACACTGGAAAATGGAAAATAGTAAGGGAAACACAGTAAGCAAATACAAGAACACAACAAATTAATAAAGAGTTCACCTTATTCTCTAGGGATACGTCTCCAGTCCAGCTTTTAGTGGTATCCTTCTTTTATTGTGTCTTTAAAGCAGAGTTTTTACAGTGAGGAGCTCAATTTGAGTCTCCTGAAATAGATAATGCTTGGCAGGGTGGTTCTTAGATTCCCCAAGCCACTAGAGTGCACAGACTCTTTCCCTTTCCATGTCTTGACCTCTTTGGTCTTTAATGGGAGGAACCCAATGTGGTACTCAATTCCTAACAGATCCTCACAGGGATTGCTTGAACCTCTCAAGCCTTCTGTCTGCTCGATGCTGCCTTAGGTCAACGCGACTCTCTGTTTTCTGCTTCTTGCTTCATTGTCTCTTTCGCCTTTTCTTTCACTATTTTTCTTCTCTGGTTCTTCCTTTTTCCTCTTCTCTCCTTCTATTTTCTATCTGTTCATGGCTTAAATCCAATCTGTCCTTGATGATTTACTTCCTCTTACACCCCTTTGGATCACCTGCTACTGTTCGCTTGGAGTTCCCTGCCTCTGCATCTTTGCCAACGTCTCACAGGCAAGTGGCCACTTGTCCTCTCACGAACTGCACTAGCTCTTCCTCAACAGTTTGGTATTTTAGTTACACTGTGGAATGATTCATCTACCAACTCAGCGGTCAAATCAGACTTCAGAACTTTATATGTTGTAGCTTATTTTCCCTTCAGATCCAGTTTCTCCATCGGGTGCAATCTCCACCATCAGATTTGGAGCCCCCTGATCCTACGGTGTTCTCTCATTTTGCGCAGTTGACTTGCTCGACCATTAGCCCATGATGAGAGGTGGTTTTCTCTCTTACCCGCCGGACACGCATCGTGCGATGAATGGAATCGCTCGTTCTCCACCCAAATCCGCTTACTGCCTAATGTGCCTCAGATATACCTCCGGTTTTGGAGTGTGGGACTCGCCTTTCACATTAGCGCTTTCCCTACGATTTCCCGGCTTCCCATGCGACCAAGCGCTTTGGGGCTTTTCCTTCTCGAGGGGCTTTTCCCAGCGCTTAGCACGAATCATGCATTAGAAATGGCCTTTGTTTCCCAATCTGGGCTTCCTAACTGCCAGTTTTGCCTCCTGCGCGGTCTCCATGGGCCTTGGTCAACGCACTTTGACCAAGGTCCTCGTTGTTCCTTACTGGCTGCAAACTGCCACTATCCAGAGTTGTTCATGATAGCTCTTTGTTCATAAATTTGAAGTCTGTCTTGATTTGATACAGTAATGGCACTTTGATAATTTTCATGGATCCAATTCGGATCATAACCATGACATGAACTGATCAATTAACCATGCTTATAACCAACATAAAACCACGTAAGTAACCGAGATATAACAACCAATAAATCAAAATATAAACAAGTGCAAAATAAAGAGAACTTAGTTTTCATTAATCATAGGAAAATCTGACCAGGTTTGGGACTTCCACGTACCACTCGACCGTAGACATGGCTGAAACAAATCTTTCTTTCAGCTAGTCACCCTTGTGCCATATTCCAATCATGAATGTGGGATCTCATGGATAAAATAATCCAGAAAAAACTAAGGGAATCCAAAGGTTAAACCACCTCGACCCTCACCAAACTGTGATCACACCAAAGCTAGTGCTCTGATCACAAAACTGAATCGGGCTTGGAATGCCATTCGGAATCCATCACTATCCTTGAGAAATTTTTCGTCTCCTTGTCTCTCAGCATTTACCGCAATCCAATCCTGGATCACTAGGCCCTAAACCAAGACTAGTCTCTTAGGCTTTATCGTAATCCAAACCCGGATCACTAGGCCCTAAATTGAGACTCCCCCCTCAGTATTTACCGTGTATCTCACCAAAACCAGTCAAGGGATTCCTAGGCCTTTGGGAATGAACCTTGAGACCACCTCCGCCCCAGATTCTGAAATCGATCTAGAAAATCCAAATATCAAAACCAAGATAAACATCCCAACACACCATGGCATCTAAAAAAGGAAAGTCTAGGTTGAAAACCACAATCATAACCCGACAAAACCATACCACCAACAAAAAGAGAACGATACACCAAAATACAAAGCCATGCATGTCAAAACCAGCTTGGAAATCATACATACAATATGTTACCTACAAGTATTCCTGTTGAAGTTGTTTGATCCTGCTCTTCGTTGCTTGATCCTTTCTTTCCTTCCTTTCCTTGCTTGCTTTTCCCTTCCTTTGTCTAAAACCTGGAAAAAATCTTGATCCAAGAGCTTGCCAACTGATCCTCAGAAGCCTTTTTATCAATGAGGCCTCTATTTTCTTCATTTTCCATTATTTTCCTTCAATTTCCTCCTCACATGCAACCAATGACCTTTCACCTTACTTTTCTCATAATTTCCTTTATTTTAATAAATAAATGTGTTAAAAATGCATTTTTTCCTTTTAATGCCTTTGCCTTTTCCCTTTCCAATCTCCTTAGCCATAATAAACGAAAATGAACACCCACACCAGGATGTCCTACCCAACATTCAACTTGGAATACATATCCCTTACCCGTGGTCTTATTTTTTCCTTTATTAACTTTTATTACATGCAATTTTCACCAGGGCTGTTACAGAATCCTCCCCCTTAGGAAACACCCTCCTCAGTGTTAAACCACACCAAGACCTCAACAAAACCGATGAAAATAAAACATACTACTCATGGAGCTTTATAACTTAGCTCGTTGTAGTATTTACAATGAAATACCCACTCAAAATCAAAACATAATGACAACATTACAAACAACTGTTTGTTGGAGATTTATAACGCAACTCTTTACTATATTTACCATAACCACATATACACATATGCACATTTTCTAAATCAGGAAATTAAATGATATGATGCCTATATCAATTAACAAGGGAATTCATAGGCTCACACCTCCACCCTCAAAGTAATACCAGGATTCACCTCCTTCTGAGGAAGTCCAAAATCCATTGTCACAGTAAAAGCTGCATCCAATGTCGAACGCCATAATCTTGCACCATTTGTCCTCTAAGTGAATAGTTACCGACTCATTGTTCTAGGTCACACTCCTAATGTGCATCTGATTCCATCTAACAATGTTCATCACCAAAACAAATATATACCTGAATTTCCCTTCTATATTACATAATCCCTCATAAAATCTGATCACCCCCTTTCATGCAGTCACTCAACTTCCAAGTCCCCGAGCATCCACTATCCCAGATGATCCATCCCTTGGAAAGGATTCCTCACATCGGAAAGTCAAATAACTATGGAATTTACTTGCCTCAAATCATCATATTGGTCATAGCATGCTCATGGAAATCAATGGACACTATTGGGTACCAGTGTCCCACAATGGCCCTGCCCCTGAAGTGCTTTACCAACATACTACTACATGTTCCAAATCATTTTGTCGTTGCTGCTAATGCTTGCAGTCGATTTCAACCACCCAACCAAGCATGTTCTTGCATTCCTTTTCTAAGCACATAATTTCCATTAGATTCAAAATAATTTGAAATAAATTCACATCATACCTAATTGGTAGCTCGTCAATAAGGTACACTTGCAATCTTATTTACTTCCTACCACAACAAGTCAAACTAATATCATTGATCAAATCATCATGTATAAACATATTACATTAGGTTAGCTCAAAACACAAACATCATAGATCAAAATCGTAAATCACATGTAACCATCATAAACCAGAATCATAGATCACATGTAATCATCATAAACCAGAATCATATATCACATGTAATCATCATGGACTAGAATCATAACTCACATGCATAACAAAACTGAAGTAAAACATTGATACTTATCCTTTAATCAATCCTTAGCTTCTACCTTTGTCCTTATTCCGTATGAAATCCAGATCAGTTTCCACACTATGAAAACACCTAGTGCCTTCTCCTCAACCATGTCCATAGACATATAGTGTGCGTCACACACATACAACGACACAAGACATACAATGACATGTAATACATGCACCTATACCTGACATACAATGCATACACCTACACCTAGTGTACAAGAAAACAAAATACAATGTATGACACAATACATATACGTACACAGAGTACAACACAATGAATACACATGTCATGTTACCATGACTACACAATGTGCGTACATAGTACCACATGCCCTCAATACAACATGTAGAACATGCACACAATACCACATTTACACTATTACCATAGGTACAACATGCACACAATACCACATGTGCTCAACACCACCTGCATAATGTGTGCAAAACATCGCATGTACATGGCACCGCTTGCAAAATGTGTACAAAACACCAGATGTACATCCTACCACTTGTACAATGTGTACACAATGCTAGACGCACATAGCACCACATGCATGACATGTACACAACACCACATGTACACAACACCATATGCATGACATGTACACAGCACCACCTGCACACAACGCCACTTGTATAGCATGTACACAACACCGCTTGTACAATCATGCACACAACACCATACGTACATAGCACCACATGTACATAACACTGCATATCCAACATGTACATAACATCATCTGTACACAACACTACATATCCAACATGTACATAGCACCATCTATGCCCAACATTGCATATACAATATTCACACAACGTTATCTGTACCACCTTGTACACAAGATTGCGTAACAACATGTACACACTATATATACAAAACACCTTATGCACATAACATCACAGATGCAACATGTACAACATTACAATATATGCACAACAGTAGTACCACACATCCAAAACCACATTGTCTCTACCAAGAAACCTTGTTTCTAGTGTCTCTCCGCCATCCATGCTTATCCTAGCATGTCGCAAACCATAATGCTTTCATTTCGTTGATATAGCCTATCCATAACTTAGACATAATATAATCACATAATATCAAATCATATCCACGTGATACTAACCTCAGAGATTTGTCAGTGTAATATATTTAACCAACAAATATATGATAATTCAAATATACCCAATAACTGCAAATAATCCCAAGAGAAATATAAGAACAACTATAAAAGTTTCAGATCTTTATTAATAAAATCCTTGAGGTAGGGTAACCCCATACAATTACTCCTTAAGGAAGGAGATCATTCCACAAGCCATCGCTTATCAATACAAAACCAATACTTGACATGTCTCAATGAAGAGTCTCTAGCCTCTATATAGGCTTCATACATACAATAACATAGGTAATTACCATGGGTCTCTCGATAACAAACATGCATTACAATGGGCTTATCACATTATTCCCTAACTACTTGTGGTCCCTTGCATAATGTGGGTTAACCAATTTATTTATTAAATATGCCCATTATATTACTACATCACATTATTCCCTTGGGTACCTCCCTTTGTATCCCATATGCCCCCCCAGGTATACTACATTCCACCCCCCTTAAACATTTTTCATCCCTGAAACATGAGAAGAACACAAATATCAAGATCTACTCAAAAGAGTAGTCCACTGGTACCCTTCACGTGCATCTAACCATCCTAGAGAAAGGTGAACACTCGATCTAGATAGTGTCTCGCTCGCTTGAGATGGAAGTTTATCTTGGTGGTTCCTCTGTGTTAATGTGTTGTGAGTGGATAGTTGCACCTCTCTATCTGGCGTCCCAGGGTTGTTGTCCTTGTTGCTACTTCGTTGTTGCCTTGTTGGTTGTTGTCTTGCTGGGTGATGTGGGTGGTGATATGTTGAAGCTTTAACTGATGAAATATCTCTTGTTAATTCCTTTATTATTGGTGCCTAAGTGGTGTCCGGTTCTTTTTTTGGTACCTCAACGATTGGTGCTTGAGTGGTGTTTTATGCTTTTTCTTGTACATGGTTTAAAGTCTGTGTTTGGTTATTGACCATCAAAGGCTCAACATCTGATGTGTCAGTGTTGTTAGAGCTTTGTGCTTTTGCCTCCACAATATTTTCTTGGTTCTCGATGGAAATATTCTGCAATGTAATTTTCTTCTTTTTATACCAGAGCTTCATGAATTTCTTTTGCACATTAATATTGGTAGTACCCACAGATTCCATCCATGGGTATCCCAAAACAACATCCACATTATCTGTATCTGTACTATAAAAGTTAGAATGCAACACATACTTATTCAGAGAAATCTTCAAATCTTTATAAATATGCACCTTGTCATCATCAACCTGTGTCTGCTCCATTTGTTTTGCTGGAACTTGCAATCTTTTAGCCAAATGAACATTAATAAAATTATGCTTGCAACTAGGATTGACAGACACAATGATATTCTCTTTCTGAATACATCCATGAACCTATAATAAGGTTATACCCACAAATAATAGCCCTTGATGTTTCTTATTGTCCCTTTTTTGAGTTTGAGACCATTTGTCCAAAATGGATTTTCCAAGGTCTTCACTAGGAAGTAGCTTCACTGAACTGTCAAGTGAGAACTATTGTTTAACAACCTCATATTTCATATTAAGCCCTAGACTAGTTGTCCAAAAATATTGGGATTGAGACTTTTGATATTGTATAAATTATTCAATAGTGGGACCATCACCTTTTCCTGTAAAAATTAGCTTAGTAGAAGCCATGAAGAAGAATGAGGGTTTTGAAAAAATTACCTACTTTATGCGGAAAATTTAAAATGGCCACAACTCGGTCAATATGGATCAAAATCCTTATTATATCCTATTTTTAGAAATTATATGACCATTATGCATCTTCCCGTATGATTGAAATCCCGATCTGGGCACTCTGGAACTCAAATTCGCAATGCAACTGCCCAGTAGTCACAAAAATTTCTGAAAAAGGAGCTGATTTTAAATCAGCGATATCTCCCTCATCCAGACTTTGATTCAACCATTTTTTTTTCGAAATTGGGTGATTTTTCAAAAGGAGCTCATATCTAATTAATATTCTGAAATTCCACACAAAATAACAAAAAATGACTGGAGATCCACCGTCCACGAATGGTCGTCAGAAAATTTTCTGCAACCCAACTGATTTTAAATTAGCGATATCTCTCTCATTCGAACTCCGATTCAACTAATTATTTTTTGAACTTGGGGTATTTTTCCACAAAGAATCGAGATATGCTATCTTTTTTTTGCAAATTTTGCATCAAAACTTTCATATATGATCTTCAAACTTGCTGCCCAAAACATTCCTTCAAAAAATGATTACGAATCTCCCCACTTTGCCCTAGAAAGAGCTATGATACCACTTGTAGTATATATGAATTGAAATATATGATAATGCAAATATACCCAATAACTACAAATAATCCCGAGAGAAATACAAGAACACGTATAAAAGCTTCAGATATTTATTAATAAAACCCTTGAGGTAGGGTAACACCATATAATTAATCCTTAAGGAAGAAGATCACTCCACAAGCGATCGCTTGTCAATACAAAACCAATACTTGAAATATCTCAATGAAGATTCTCTAGCCTCAATATAGGCTTCATACATCCAATATTTTCAATAATTACCATGGGTCTCTCAATACCATACATCCATTACAAGGGGCTTATCACATTATTCCCTAACTACTTGTGGTCCCTTGCATAATGTGGGTTAACCACTTTATTTATCAAATATGGCCCATTATATTATTACATCACATTATTCCCTTGGGTACCTCTCTCTGTACCCCATATGAGTCAGGCTACTCTTCCCACTTGATTCCTCATGAACTAGGAATCTCTTCATGCCATCCACCTACATGAGTAATCATTTCACCACAAGAATGATTCCTGATGACTGTGACAGATAATGACATAGATACATATATATAACATTATCACAAAACAATCATGATCTCGTCAGAAAATGGCATACCTACATACATGCATGTATACATATATGTACATCGACACAATCATGATCACAACATAATTACCAGATAACATAAGGTCAAGGTTAAGAGAACTTTCTTTATCCGTGCAATGCATGTACAACATCGAGAATAACAATACCCAACATAGCTAAGGCATCTGATGCCTCAAATATATATAATTTAAATTTCTTATTAACTTTCTCATGTTTGTCCTGCCACCATCTATTTAGACTACTGGATCCAACCAACTTAGTCGATTGTCATACTCTTGCCTTCAACTACCCTTATACATGCATTGACTTCATCTGAGTCTTACATCACCTGTTGGACTTCATTAGGCTCTCCCCGAACTCCACTAACTTTCCTCTTTCCCAACCAATTTCCAAGACTCAAAACTTAAAAGGAAAGCGCAAGAAACAAACAAGAAGAAAACCATGAAAACCAATAACAATACGACACCACAAACAAAGTGGCATGATCATGCACTGGACATAACAAAAATGCAAATCAAGCGCAATAAATCACCAAAATACAAAAATCACAATACTGACAACGGACGCCATGAATCAATCCCCATGGTTCCCAATGCTTTCAAGTGAAATATCAACATGAGCCTTCTTTGAGCTTTCATGGTAGCCTCTTTTCCATTCAATCCCTTGCATCATACTTCCATCAACACATAACAACCATCACATAAATAAAAATAACAACATACTAGTTACCTTATCTTTTTGTGCCAAGCACATTGCCTTGTAACTTAACACGTCCATGCCATCTCTCAAGGGACTCCAA
Organism: Pinus taeda; assembly: GCA_000404065.3. NCBI lineage: Eukaryota > Viridiplantae > Streptophyta > Pinopsida > Pinales > Pinaceae > Pinus > Pinus taeda. Next base: position 110,366 of record APFE030816927.1, on the reverse strand, counting down.
TTCCCATGACAAATCCACTTGTAACTAGAGACTAGCTAATATACCTTCCAAGTACATGTTCATGAATCTAGCACATATCCACATAATGTCAGACAAGATTAAGGTTAAGAGGACTTCCTGTATGAAAAGAACTCATTCGTTTGGAATTAGGGTTTCCAAACATAGACAAAGGAATTCTTGTCCAATTCATTTCTTTTACCTTTTTACCTTATTGCAATCAAGGTTATGTACTGTCACATCACCCAACTTTTAGTTATATAAACACATCAATTTCTACCTTGTCACGCTAATACCAAGCATGTTTCCTCCAACTGTTTACACATGTCAACCACATATTCCAAATATCAAGACAATAATATCTATCAATTTGAAATAAATCTTCTCCAAGACTAACAATCATGTCATAATCCATAGTCAACTCAATGTCATTAGACATAATGCTACAACTGTCACCTACTACACTCAAGTACATATCAATTGTCTAAACACATATGTGTTAGTACAATCATCTTAAAACAAGATCATTTGAACACATACTCATATTATGCAATTAAGCAAACGTTCAACCAACTTGCAAACATACCATGTTAAATAAATCAACTAGATGACATAATAGACACAAAACATTCAAACACCAAATATATGACATGAGAAAACTCATACCTTAATGTATCTCAGGGGAGGCTATATTGTATGCACAAACAATCTATATTAGCATGATATAGCCTTACGACATATCAACTAAAACATAAATAAGGTCGCGATATCCATAATAGTCACTAGCTAACATGTTCACATCATAAACTCATAAAAAATTATCATTCATATATAATAATCACATCTGCACAGTCATCCTAGATTAGTATGACATAATATCACATCATATTAACTCATATTTGAATGTCATAACCCTAAACATTTTCATAGACCAATTCAATTTACTATGATACATATAACATCAAGGTCTTAATGTAATAACCCTAATCATCAAGTTTACTAGCATTTAAAAACAACAAGTTATATATCATGTTCATCAACAACATATAACCATCAAGTTATCTAACATAAAACAACACTAGAAATGCATACAACCACAAGTCATTGACATTCACGACTATCCGACACATATGCATATGAATACACTAATCAACTAGCATCTATCATGTATGTAACCATAACATCAATAGAATGAAAGGCATACACATAACCAATGAGTAGGTCTTTCATTGTAAATACTCATGATGTTTTGATGATGCAATATTCACACCATATGCACACAATGCCTCATATCCAACATGTACATAGCACCATCTATGCCCAACACTGCATATGCAATGTTCACACAACATTATCTATACCACCCTGTACATAACATTGCATAACAACATGTACACACACTATATATACACAACACCATATGCGTACAACATCACAAATGAAACATGTACAACATATACAATATATGCACGACAATAGTACCACACATCCAAAACCACATTGTCACTACCAAGAAACCTCGTTTCCAATATCTCTCTGCCATCCATGCTTGTCCTAGCATGTCACAGAACACACTACTTTCATGTCGCTGATGTATCCCTTGGTATAGCATGTCCATAACTTGGACATAATATCAATTCATATCCACATGTACTGACCTCGGAGATCTTTCAGGGTACTCTTCCCACTTGATTCCTCATGAACCAGGAATCTCTTCATGCCATTCATCTGCATAAGCAATCATTCCTTCACAAGAATGATTCCTGATGACCCTATCAGAAAGTGACATAGATACATAGATATATACATACATATATATAACATTAGCACAAAACAATCATGATATCATCAGAAAACAACATACCTACATTCATACATGTATACATATGCATACATCAACATAATCATGATCATAATACCAGATATCATAAGGTCAAGGTTAAGAGAACTTCCTTTATCCATCCAACGCATGTACACAAATCGAGAACAATAATTCCCAATGTAGCTAAGGCATCTAACGCCTCAAATATATTTACTTTACCTTTCCAGTTAACTTTCTCATGTTTGTCATGCCACCATCCATTTACACTAATGGACCCAACCAACTTAGTTGACTGTCATACTCTTGCCTTCAACTTCCCTTATACATGAATTGAGTTCATCTGATCAGTCTTACATCACCTATTGGACTTCATTTGGCTCTCCCCAAAATCCACTAACTTTAATCTTCCCCAACCAATTTCCAAGACTAAAAAATTAAAAGGAAAGCACAAGAAACAAACAAGAAGAAAACCATGAAAACCAATAACAATACGACACCACAAAAAAAGTGGCATGATCATGCACTAGACATAACAAAATTTCAAATCAAGCACAACAAATCACCAAAAGACTAAAAGCACATACTGACAACATACGCCTTGACTCAATCCCCATGGTTCCCAATGTTTCGAAGGGAAATCTAAACCTAATCCTTCTTCAAGATTTCATGGCAGCCTCTTTTCCATTCAATCCCTTGCATCATACTACTATCAACACATAATTTTTAGTGCTTAAATAAGCATAACAACATACTATTTACCTTACCTTGTTGTTCCAATCACATTGTCTTGTAACTGAACATGTCCATGCCATATCTCAAGTGACTCCAATTCCCTTAGCAAATCCACCTGTAACTAGAGACTAGCTAATATACCTATCAAGTACATGTTCATGAATCACATAATGTCAAACAAGTTTAAGGTTAAGAAGACTTCATGTATGCAAAGAACTCATTCATTTGGAATTAGGGTTTCCAAACATAGCTAAAGGAAATCTTGTCCAATTCCTTTCTTTTACCTTTTTACCTTGTTGCAATCGAGGCTTACTATGTACTATTACATCACCCAACTGTTAGTTATATAAACACATCAATTGTTACCTCGTCACGCTAATACCAAGCATGTTTCCTCCAACTGTTTACACATGTCAACCACATGTTCCAAATATCAACACAATCATATCTATCAATTTGAAATAAACCCTTACCAATACTCAGAATCATGTCATAATCCATTGTCAACTCATAGTCATTAGAAATAATGCTACAACTATTACCTACTACACTAAAGTACATAACAACTATCTCAACATATATGTGTTCGTACAATCATCTTAAAACAAGATCATTTGAACACATACTGATATTATGCAATTTAGCAAACATTCAGCGAACTTGCAAACATACCATGTTAAATAAATCAACTAGACGACATAATAGAAACCAAACATTTAAACACCAAATATACGACATAATAAAAATCATACCTTAATGTGTCTTAGGGGAGACTATCTTGTCTGCACAAACAATCCAGATTAAGATCATATAGATTTACGACATATCAACTAAAACATAAATAAGGCCATGATATCCATAATATTCACTAGCTAACATGTTCACATCATAAACTCATAAACAATTATCGTTCATACATAATAATCACATTTGCATAGTCAGCTAGATTAATATGATATAATATCACATCATATTAACTCATACCTAAATGGCATAACCCTAACCATTTTCATAGAACAATCCAACTTAGTGCGATACATATAACATCAAGGTCTTAATGTAACAACCCTAATCACCAAGTTTATTAGCATATAATAACAACAAGTTATATATCATGTTAATCAACAAAATATAACCTAATCATCAAGTTATCTAACATAAAATAACACTAGCAATGCATGCAACCACATGTCACTAACATTCATGACTATATGACACATGTGCATATAACTACACTAATCAACTAGCATCTATCATGTATGTAACCATAATATCAATAGAATGAACGGCATACACAATCATAATGAATATAACAATCCTTAACCTACATGCATGCATTCCCAACATACAAACTTGTATGACGACATGCTCTTGCCTTGAGGTCCAATGTTGCAACTTCACTTTAATGATATGCATCTCCTGCTCTATCTCAACCAACACATTAGCATCATAACATACCAATAGCATCATGATGACCTAATTGCATACAATGACCTCATGCACGACAACCTTCACCAGGACAATGCATTCCTAGCAACATATACACATTGACACTCATAACAACACCATCAACTTCCACATGGTGACACAACTGCCATAATGAGAACCACCATGCATACAAAATAATCACATAATCCACAAACATACGGAACACATATGCAACTAACATGTATGCATGACAAACACATTCACCCAAGGAGAGCACAACCACGCTTTGATACCAATCTATAACCACCTGCCTCCCACATCTACCCAAGTAATCGGCCAAATGTGATAAGCATATGATGAGAAAGGCCACTATGAAATGATTCAAACACCTTGGAGACCTTAAGGAATTGGAATCGATGGAACACATCAACCATACCTTCCACATCAACAACAACACCCCCATCATACATCTCAGCCACTCGGGCATCCTGCCCCTCCGTCCCACTGATATTTTAGACCTCTTGACCTCTGGACAATCTCATTCTATGGGCATGCCATCATCCACGGACCTTTGGATTTTCTCACGGGCCTGCAAGCCAACATCGAGGGACTTTTCCCAGCAGAGTTGTGCTAGTGCCCACATAAATCAAGGCACTTTTCTAGCCTAGAATTCCGGCCACTACCCATAACTTGTTGTCAATTTTCGAATCCATCAAAGACATGATGACATAACTAATAAATAAAAAAATCAACCTTAGGACTAGGCCTGATCGTCCCTAACCAAGACTAACATTCTGTCAAACATTTGGCATCAATGCAACCTACAATTCTAGGATATAAGACAAAGCATAAATCACTTAAAACTCTTATGAAACATGACAAGAAGGATCACCACATTCTCCCTTGAACTTTTATAACATCAATTAGGTCTTACATCCATCATTTTAACAATTACAAGTAAATACATGAAATAACCATGACATGAACTAGTCAATTAGCCATGCTTATAACTAGCATAAAACCATGTAAATAACATATATATAACATCCATTAAATCCACATATAAACAAGTGCAAAAGAAAGAGAACTTAGCTTTAATTAATCATAGTAAAATCTGACCAGGTTCGGGACTTCCACATACCGCCTCGGCCGTAGACATGGCTGAACCAAATATTTCTTTCATCCATTCACCCCTGTGTCATATTCCAAGAATGAATGTAGGATCTCATGGATAAACCAATCCAAAAATAACCAAGGGAATATAGAGGTTAAATCACCTCCATCCTCAACAAATCGTGATCACACCAAAACTGGTGCTCCAATCACAAAATCGGACAGAGCTTGAAATGCCATCCGAATCCATCACTATCCTTGAGGAATTTTTCGTCGCCTTGACTCTTAGACTCTACCAAAATCCAATCCCGGATCACTAGACCCTAAATCGAGACCAGTCTCTCAAGATTTACCGCAATCAAAGCCTAGATCACTAGGCCCTAAACTGAGACTATGTATCCTGTCAAAACTGTCAAGGGATTCCTAAGACTTTGGGAATGAACCTTGAGACCACCTCCACCCTGGATTTCGAAATCCATCTGGAAAATCCAAAGCTAAAAATTGAGATAAACATCCCAACACACCATGGCATCCAGAAAAGGAAAGGTTAGGCTAAAACCCACTGTCATAAACCGGAAAAACCATGCCACCGACAACAAGAGAACCATACACCAACGTGCAAAGCCATGCATGTCAAAACCAGCTAGGAAATCACACATGCAATATGTTACTTGCAATTATTCCTGTTGAAGCTGCTTGATCCTACTCTTCCTTGTTTGATCCTTGCTTTCCTTCCTTTCCTTGCTTGTTTTTCCCTTCCTTGCTCTAAAACCTTAGAAAAATCTTGAGCCAAGAGCTTGCCAACTGATCCTCATAAGCCTTTTTATCAATGGGGCCTCTATTTTCTTCATTTTCCATCATTTTCCTTCAATATTTTCCTCACATGAAACTTGTGACATTTCACCTTACTTTTCTCCTATTTTCCTTTATTATCATAAATAAATGTGCCAAAAATTCCTTTTTTCCTTTTAATGCTTTTGCCTTTTCCTTTTCCTTTGCCAATGTCTTTAGCCATAATAAAATGAAATGAACACCCACACCAGGATGTCCTGCTCAACATTCAACTTGGAATATGTGTCCCTTATCCGTGGTCTTATTTTTGCCTTTATTAACTTTTGTTACATGGAATTTTCACCATGTTTCTTACAACCACTTCAACTCTCTTTTGTAGAAAAACTGGAGACTTTTGATATGATATTTCTGAATCCATCACGCTAATTTTTTTGGTTGATGTTTTAAGCCAGCAAGTGTGGCTTATCTTTAGGACATTGATAAGAAACCTAATCTAGATTTGAAGAATAAATAGGTGAGAGATGCGGAGTTGAAAATGAGAAAAAGACATTAGGTTAGTTAAATGTTATAAAGTCAAAGATAAGGAGATTAAATAATTAATAAAACAAATCATAAGATCAAGATTCAAATGACCATATTAATTATTTAAACACAAATCTAAAAAATAAAGAAAATTATTATTAAAGAAGAAAATTATAACAAGAAGAATAAATAAAATAGATGAAAATATATATATTAAGAATCATTAATAAAAGAAAACATGTCGAAAAAAGGAAAGATTCAAATGGTAAAAAATATTAATTAATAAAAAATATATAGATATTTTAATAAAATAATAAAACAATGATATGAATATTATATTATTAAATAATACCAATAATAGAGGAATGTATTTATAATAATAATAACTACAAAGAGAACAAATTAAAAATATAAATATAAATATTATCGTCCTATTATTAAACATATGTATTAATATAAAAATAATCAACTAATATTAGTATAGGGATATTAGTAACAAATACAAATATAATAAATGTATAATTGGAAAGTTGTTGAGCCCTTTAATTATATCTCTCGAGTCACTTGGAGCATTGTTAAGCCTAAAAGTTTCATCTACTGTGCCTGAGGAACATTGAAGGTACAAAACATTAGTTTTTATGAAGTTTGCATGGACCAATATTTGCATTCCAATTCTTAGTATGACATTTTGAGCTATAACAAGGGGTAACAAGTATATCCAAATCAACCAAGGAGGGGTTGATTAGCGTGATCTGTTGTTGTACATGTAATTTTTTTAGCTGGGTCATTATCTTGGGACGAGAGCCTAAGTAGGTTTTGAATAATTTTAATGATAAACTAATTTAATTGGGCATAATTTTTTTGTGTCAATATTTTGAGATTGGTTATGCTTTTGTTTTCACTAATTAATGTTAAGAACCTAGTTGTGTATTCATTTAGTATATTTGTAATCTGCTAAGTTAATGGATTTTCGGGTGCTAGGTATGCAAGAGATTTAACATTAGAAACATATCAAAAAAAGAATGAATGAATTCAAACCTAAGAAGATACACATTCCTAAGAAATTTTCATGATAAAAATGTTAGTGGATCATTGCACCATCTTTAACATGATTTCAATCAAAGATTAATTACCTTGGAAATCAATCATTATGTTGAAAAATACTACAGCTATATCAAACTAGTTCAAATAAAAAAGGGTAGCATTTATACAAAGCAATAATAAGAATGTAGGTCATATTTATCTTTATGTAAGCTGATTTCTATTTTATGGCATTGATTTTCATATATTATAACGATGGTGCATTCGAGAGAGAGAGAGAGAGAGAGAGGGAGAGAATTAATTACCTTGGGTTGAAAAATGCTACACCTATATCAAACTAGTTCAAATAAAAAAGAGTAGCATTTATTCAAAGCAATAATAAGAATGTAGGTCATATTAATCTTTATGTTGATTTCTATTTCATGGCATTGATTTTCATATATTTTAAGGATGGTGCATTAGAGAGAGGGAGAGAGAGAGAGAGGATTCAAACATGATCCAAATGATCACCATAAATTAAGTTGGTTATAATATAACACTAGATCTATTTGCTAGCAATGTAACTTGAGAGAGATGCAGATCTAACAACCTAGATGAAAATTTGGTAAATCAATTTCTAATTTATGGGAAGGTTGTGATTCTATTTTATTTATTACTATTTTTACTTCTTTATTAGGGGCTAGTTTGAAATGAATAAGTGACATAAGTCCAACCCTAGAAAGAAACTAACTAGAAAAGATACTCAAATAAAACTATATTAGAAAATAAAACAGATCTGAATCATAAATGAATGTGACATTAAATGAAAGATTTCAAATCTGGTGATATAGATCAATTAATTAGATAAGTTGAACCTTATATAAAAAATGAAACAAGGAGAAAAACATATAGATTTAAAGGAAAAGAAATTTACTTTCACTACAACAAAACCCTCTGACTAGTGTCCCTTTTCTCTTCCTTTTTTGCGTCTAGAGCCCATTTTTGGTGCTATTTGTGTCCATTTATAAAATATGGTGCAAACATTGATGCAAATTTTGCACCAAGTTTTTCACCAAGTCTTACACCAAGTTTAGCACCAGGTATTGCAATAGGTTTTGCATCAAGTTTTACACCAAGTTTTATGCCAAGTTTTGTGTCATCCTTTGCACCATGTTTTGCATCAAGTTTGGTACCTAATTTTGTTTAACCAACTTTTGTATCATTTATTGCATCCACTTTTCGCATCTACACTTGCATCAACTTTTTCATCATCTCTTGCATCCTCTTTTGCATCATTTTTAAAATTTTGTTTGCATCCATTTTTACATCATTTTTTGTATCCCCTTTGTGTCAAGATTTGCATCAAGCTTTTTGTCTCATATTGTATCTACTTTTGCATTTAATTTTGTTGCAACAACTTTTGCATCATATTTTTTATCCATTTTTGCACCCATGTTTACGTCCACTTTTGCATCCCTTTTTGCATCTTATTTTTCATCTTCATTTGCTTCTTTTTTTTCATCTATCATTACATCCACTTTTGTTGTGACACTATTTGTACCATGTTTTGTACTTACTGTTGTACCCAAGTTTGCTTCCAATTGTGCATCCATCTTCACGTCCACTTTTGCATCAAAATATTGCATCTATTTTTGCATCCACTTTTGTGTTGGGTTTTACATCTCATTTTGTATCATCCTTTGCATCTACTTCCATTGCATCCATATTTTTCATCCAATTTTGTTTCTTCTTTTGCACCCATGTTTGTATCCACTTTTTCATCCCTTATTTCATCTTGTCTTGCATCCAAGTTTGCATATTTTTTGTGTTTTTTATTACATCCACTTTTGTTGTGCCATATCTTGTGCCTATCATTGAAACCCACATTTTCTTCAAATTTTGCATCCACAATTTGCATCCTCTTTTGTGTCCAAGTTTGCATCAAATAATTTTTTTGTTTTTTGCATCCCATTTTGCATCTACTTTTACATCCACTTCTGATGTGTCCAGTTCTGAATCTAATTTTGTGTTCACTATTGCACCCATGTTTGGTCCATGTTTACATCCATTTTTTAATCCAATTTTTCCTCTTTTTTGCATCCAAGTTTGTGTCTTTTTTTTGTTCATTGTTGTATCCACATTTATTTCACAACAATTCATGCTAAGTTTTACGCCTACTATTACACCCATGTTTTCTTCCACTTTTTCATCCATGTCTGCATCCTATTATGTGTCAAATTTTGCATCAACTATTGCATCTACTTTTTCATCCACGTTTCTGTCAATTCTTATGTCTTGTTTTGCATCTACTTATGTTGTGTCCACTCTTCATCCAATTTTACATCTATTGTTTCCCCCATTTTTTTTTTAAACTTTTGCATCCATTTTCCAACTCTCATATATTTTTTGCATTAATGATATTTCTTATGACATTAACAATTATGAACAACTGATGACAATGCCAATAATTATGACGATGATGATAATGAAGATGATGACGATGACATGAATTGTGATTATTATGATAATCAAAATGATGATAAAGATGATGGGGGTTATAATAACAATGATGATGGAGATGCTAATGACCTTGGAAAATCTTCCCAATTTTTAAATGTTGTCATGGTCATAATCATAATCATTATCTTTAGAGTCACCTTCCAATTCATCATCATTTGATCATCATTATCAATATTTTCATCTTCATAATCATCAACAATAATAATGGCATGAATGATGATTATGATGTTCATGACGAAGTTGACAACAATGTAGAAATTACATTAATTATGATGATGGGGATGATGAAAATTATAATGATGATGATAATGGTAGTGGTGATGATGATCATCGATCGTCTCTAAAAAATAAAGTTGTCATTTCTCTTGCATATATCATGTGTCCTAACAACCCTTTTTGAGCACTCATAATATTTTTTTGGTTGATCATATTTCTTACGACACCTATAATTATGAACAATTGATGACAATGTCCATAATCATGATGATGATAATGATGAAACATGAATGGTGATTATGACGATAATGCAATGATGAGATTGATGGTGGTGATGATGATGATAATGAAGATGATGACACTCCCTCTAAACTAGGGAGATACTCATAATGAGACAAAAAAGTACTCTCAAGTTGAAATATTCATATAAGAAGGGATCTGGATTGATAAGCATCAACAATGATTTAAATCATCATAGGCAACATTGTCAAAATAGAAAGGCCTTGACTAACAAGTTATATATCTCCATTAGATCATAGCACAATGTTGGGAGGCATAAATTTGGACACCACTGCCTCACATGATTATTTCCTAATCAACTGTCTTAATATTTGACACCAGGAAATGTCGATCCTCATCACTATTATTATCTTGGATTAATATACTTGACTTATGGCAGTTAGTCCTAGTCAAAGCACAAATTCTCAAAGAATATTGGTCCCAAATGTTTATCTAATCCACCATCCTCCCTATTGGTGTCTTTAGTAGGCTTATGACTATTAGTCTCAGCCATAGTACATGACAAATGGATAATATGGTGTCAATTCTCACTCCCTCTCAAACAGGGAGGAGACATCCACAAGCATAAGTGTTTCTCAAGAATACCCATCATTTTCATTGGGAATAACATCATTAATTTGTTTTCATCACATGACGCCTTTATGAATAGGAATTCATAGATTTGTGGAAAAATATTTCCCCTTTTTGTCATTTGTGATGAAAGAAAATCAAAAAGTGAAAGTCAAAATCATTAAATATACACTATAATGATTTATCTAAGTCTAAACTCTAAGGTTAAAGTGAAAGTTTATGTAAATATTACATCTATGAGTTGTTCAAAACTTATGAAAACCTTATTCGCTAAGTCCTATATATAAGAAAAATCAAAAGAAAGAAAAATAAGGCCCAAAGAATGGTAACTCATGTATTCACACCCTCTTTGGAAAACATATGAACATATACACTCCTAGTCACACTTGATCACATGTTTGTGATGGTTAAATCATGAAGTCCTCTTTTCTCCTTTCATTTTCACTTCATCATTTAAGCACCTAATCGAGGATCTAGGGAATGTTTCTTGCCTAAGGGTTTCATGTCTACTCTTGGTTTACTTATGTCACACTACAGTCAATCATGTGACGGAGTGAAATACTTAAGTTTGTGGAGTTATTAGAATAGTGTATTTAGTCACCACAACACATGTATTACATGTCATTGATCCACATGTGTGGGTTGGAGACTCATTTCTTGAGAAATTTAATGATACTACTTTAGGGCCTTGATGGTATATCTTACAAAATCTCTTGGTAAACATTGTGATTCATCCTTTCTGTTCCTCGAGACATTTGATAATATTGAAGTCACTCCCAATAATCCATAGAGATGGGGAGTATAAATTACTTGTGCTAGAAATAGAATTGAGAAATAGAGGTTTTCCATTTGCGATATTGGATTCATAGACATTGGATACATGGTAGTAGTCCTCGCTGTCAATTAACTAAAATTATATTGTCATAATGTGAAACGAGGTAAACATATTGGTAACCTTGATGTCTTGAACATTCCAAATAATAGCCATTCCACCCAAGTATATATAATCATCAATCACTACTACTTGGAAATTCCTCCCCCATTTTCTGATTATATGAGGTAGAACCTCACTTAATATTTTTATTTCTTATATCAACATTATTGATGGGTGCTTTGCGTACCATTTTTCTTTTAGGAGTATTTGTTTTCCTTTACTATTGAGGTCCCTCATGTTCCATGAGACTATTTTCATGGAGAATTTACATAGAAAGGAAGTATAATGTGACTAAAAAATACATGTTCCAAGATTTAAGTTATTGGACAATGCCACTTCATGACTCCTATATTTCCTTAACCTGGGACTAAATGGTGAACTTGATAGCCTTAAGGGAAATTAACCAATGAAAATCTCAAAAAGGGGTGACTTGACTTTATCACATACAAGTTAATATACTAAAAAAAACATCCATAAAACTTTCATTAATCAATGAATCTTTAAAAAAGATATCCAAAACAATTTCATCAAGCAGTGAAGAATTACATTATAAATTACAATCAATAAACCTTTTAGTAACTTTTTGCTAAACCATGTTCAAAACCAACATTTTAATATTAATATTTAACAATAATATGGAAAATAACACATTTACATAAATTAAATAACATGTTATAAATCCTAAGAAATGTCACTAACATAAAACTAAAAAGTATGCAACTAATGGGAGTGGCCACTCAAGGCCACCATAAGACAATTAATCTATGAAGACAAGGAGTAATGGGGAAAGAAATCTACAAAGGTGAAAGGAAAACCTATTTTAACTTTATTGTTTTATTAGGTGCAAGTTGAACATCTCAAGATATAATGAAGAGAAGAATTAATTTTATTGCATTAAGAAAACCCAAGCACATTCTATAACTTAGCAAGGAAGAGAAGTATAATACCCATCTCAGCGACACAATGCATGGCATTAAGTTACTTTTTATATATAATCAAACTTAATCCATCAAATCACAAATTTAGCATGAATGGATGTTTAAAATCCATTTTAATAAAAAGAAAATATAATTTTTGTTATAACAAAAAAAACCAGAAACTAAATATATTTTTTTAGAAAATAAAAAATACTAAATTGAATATATATTAAAAAAAAACTAAAACTTAGAAATATTTATTTATTTATTTTTAAATATATTTTTTTAATTTTTTTAAACACTTCCCTCCATTCTAAGAAGCAAAAATAATAATAGAAATAAGGACAGACGAAAAATATTCCTTTCCTTGGTAAGTGTTTCCCACCATTCATTCCACTCACTCGAGTTATTTCATAAAACAGAGATAAGTGTTAATTCACACTCTTTTGGCAAAGCCTATTGAGATTCTCTTATGATATATCTATTCCTTGATGGAGTCCTTGATATATTGATCAAGTTTGATTCCTTGGAGATTAATTAGAGCAAAGAAAACATGAGTACTCTTAATTCCTAGTTCAATGCCTCTAATGGTGGACACAAGGCAAGGGAGGGGTTGCTATCATGGTCATAACTCCAATTTCATTGTCTCTAATGGTGGACGAGGCTAGGGAGGGGATTGCGGTCATGGTCGTGGTCGTGGAGTTTTCTATTTTACAATATATTTAGAGATTTTAAAGCAATTTGAATGGAATCATTGTCATCACTAGGTATAATGGATTAAGTGCGATAATGGAAAAAATGAAGTAATTATTTGTGAGCATTTGTTGTTGAAAGAACATTAGCATCCATCTTATTATAGAGAAAAGTACATGCATTAAAAACAACTCAATATTTCATGTGACATTCATATTGTATGCGACTTATTTTTCATTAAAAACAATTTACTTTTTCATATGACATTTTTTTTTGTTAAAATTTCTTCTAGTTCTAATCTGAATTACAATAGTAATTTGAAAAAAAGCTTCCAATAAATATTAATTTACCAATTATGCATGGAAATCATAAGAAACATTCACAATATAATATGAAGAACAAATGGGTACCTACTTCATATGGATTAAAAAATGATTCTACTACTTAATGTGAATTACAAGTGTAATCTTAGTTGGATCTCCAATATATCTTAAGCCATATTTTCATTTTATTTTTAGTACTATTAAATGCTATTATGTCCTACCTCATTTTATTGTTAGCACTGTAATAAAAATATGCATTTTGCTATAAAATTAGTACTAACATGTAATATTGTTTTTTTTTTCCAAAACACTATAGGTAATGACCACAAAGATGATGATACAGACTATGTTTAGAATACATCATATATCAGAGATGATGATGATGAGGATCGCGATGGAATTGGTGATGATTATGTGGATGATATTATCAGGATGGTCAAGATGATGATCATGGAAATGATCACAAGGATGAGCTTGGCTATGATTTTCGTGGTGCTAGCTAGCCATGCGTTATTTTTTATATTTAGTTGGATCTCTTAATATGGTAATCATACATTTGAATTTTAGTTATTTGAATAACGATGATGATACTTTGGTACTATCTTGTTACCTTGTGAACATGTTGAAAATTGTTTACAATTTTTTATGAAGAATTAGTGTGTATGATGAGATTCCTATTTTTTTATGGATGTTGTGAATTTACCTTAGCATAATGATATCTATGAAACATTTCTATTTGGTAACCTTAAATTGACTTTCAGTTGATTTGATTAAATATGATGATGATATTATTATTTTTATCTTGTTCTTTTATGTATATATTGAAAATTATCAACATTATTTTGATGGAGAATTATTGTGTATGATGATATTACTATCTTTTGATGGATGATGTGAATTTACCTTAGAATAATGGTGTTCATGAAATATTTTGATATGATATTCACACATTTGAATCTTAGTAATTTTGATTAAGGATGATGAGCATATTATTAGTATTATCTTGTTACTTTATATATGTGTTGAAACCTATCAATGCTTTTTTATGGAGAATGATTATGTATGATGACATTACTATTTTTGGATGTAATGTTGTGAATTTACCTTGGAATAATGATAAATGTTGATTTAGTAGTAATATATGTATATTGAAAATTGTCAATAATTTTTTGATAGAGAATTGTTATATATGAGGATACTGCTATATTTTTTATGAATGTTGTCAATTACCCTTAAATTTGTTTACAAATACTAAGTTATGAATTTGAATTGTGATATATTCTTAAATATGTTATACATGAAAATAACTCCTCATCATCTTGGAGGAGAATACTATGTTGTTGGTTGAAATACCCCTTTCTCCTAAACTATATAAGTCTATAATACAAGTTATGTACCATGAGGACCATGGTATCCTAGTCTATAACAAGTTGTCCCCTTCATCTAACTTTTGTTACCAAAATAATAACCACCTCAGAAAAATTAAGAAACTAATAAAATAATGCCATGTAGACAATTTTTTAATATATCATTTTTATTATTCTTTTACCAAAATTACCCAAATAAATGTCACATTATCAAAATAATTGTATATGTACTTTATATTTAAATTAATATATTAGCACAAGATTTAATAAAATTTAAATTAAAAAAGCAAATTTAAATTAAAAAAGGAAATTTAAATTTAAATTTAAATTACCCAAATAAACTCACTTTTATGAAAAATAAACCGTTTACATGTATTTATATTGAAATTAATTTATTAACACAAGATTTAAGAAAATTTAAATTTAAAAGGAAAATTTAAAATATAAATTTAAGATACTCAAATAAATGCACTTTTATCAAAATAACCATATATTTATATTTTATATTTAAATTAATTTATCAATAGAAGATTTAATAAAATTTAAATTAAGAAAGTAAATTTAAAATTTAAATTAAATTTAGGATTTAGGATTTTATATTTAAATTTATTTATTTAACACACCATGATGTACCCTTCATTAAAAATATTCTAGATATTCTAACTTTTATAGATTAAGATATTAATTTTATTTTTAATATTTAATATAGTTTTGGGTTACTTGGGCAGATAAATTAGGTAAGTTATATTATTAAAAAAAATCGACTACATAGTCACACCTATATCTCTTTTAAATTTTAAAGGATTTTGATTGGCTTACACATT
>APFE030816927.1:19757-92751 GCA_000404065.3 Pinus taeda | reverse complement strand
AGAAAAAAGCTCGAGTTAACTAGAATTTGAAACTCTTGTTCATTTTCAGAAACTCATATGGTGGAATGTGATCTCTTTATCCTCATATTTAGATTTTTCCTAAAAAATAAAAGCATACAAAAGTGGGAAAGAGCCATAAAGCATGGGGAAGCTTTTTCCTATGCACAAAAGCATCTAAAAAGTGGAAAATGCCCTTTTTATATGAGGAAACATTATTCACCCAAAAGCTTTTACCAAAATTGAAATAATGAGGAATTTGGGAAATATTTATAGCCTTCACTTTCCTATATATTGGAGGCTTGGCCATTGAGGAAATGATGGGAATTCATGTATTGTCACACTGCTTAAATCTATATTGAGAGGGAGAGTTTTGGAGCTAGGAGTTCTTCATTCTTTACTTATCCTATTTAACTAATGAATGTATGGGATCTTGGTTTACAGTTATTTATTCAGTAACATTTATATGTTTATGATAGTTTCAATTATCAAGATATTATGTTGTGAATTTTTCTTTGTTCTCTCTCTTGTGTGTAGGACCCAAATTTGGAGCTATCTAAGAGCGCTTCCCTGCTACATTAAAAACTCCGACAATACCTACATGCGAGGACTCACATGAACATTCTTCTTTTATTAATCTATACTCTACATCTTGATCTACTAAGAATCTTCAGCCCTAGAACAACCTTTCTCTTAATCATTCTATCTTAGGTTTCTAGGATAAACTAAGAGGGTTTTATGTTCATCCAAATGTGCATTAAATCCTACAGCAAAATGATATTTAGAAATTGTAATATATTTCACTATGTAATAAAATTAGTAAAATGGAAGTAAAAGTAAAACTCTAAATAAGAAGCCAAAAGTGGATGTAACCATCGATGCAAAATTAGGAGTAGTACAACAAAATGATATTTAGAAATTGTAATATATTTCACTATGTAATAAAATTAGTAAAATGGACGTAAAAGTAAAACTCTAAACAAGAAGCCAAAAGTGGATGTAACCATCGATGCAAAATTGGGAGTAGAATTGGATGTTAAACTAGCCATTAAAACAAGATGCAAACAATGAGACAAAAAGGGTTTTAAAGTAGAATTAAAAAAGGGTGTAAAACTAGACACAAAGAAGGGAACAAAATAGGGCATACAAAAAGATACCAAAATTGGGTGCAAACAATGATGTAAAAATGGAGACCAAAATGAGGATGCAAATAATGGTGTAAAACTAGGATGAAAAATTGGGTGAAAAAAGGATGTAAGAAAAGACACAAAACAAGAAGTAAAATGGGACTAAAAAATGGTGAAACTAAGGATGCCAAAAATGATGCATAACTCGATGAAAATTCAGACTAAAATCTAGGTGCAAAATGATATACAAATGTGGACACAAAATGTGGCATAAAAAAGGATGCAAATTTGGATGCCAAAAAGGATGCAAAATTAGACACCAAAAAGAATGCAAAATTGGACATAAAAATGGTGAAATTTTGGACATAAAAGTAGAAAAAATGGTGCGAAAATGGGCATAAAATGGCTCAAACTTGGATGCAACATTGGATGCAAAATGAGGTGCAACAAATGATTCAAAACTTGGTGCAAAAACAAATGCAAACGTAGATGAAAAGAAATGGCTCAAAATTGAACATAACATTAGACACAAAATGGGATTCAAAGGTGGACACAACACACGGTACAACATAGGGTGAAAATTTAGATGCTCAAAAGGATGCAAAACTGGATGCAAGAAATGTTGTTAAAAATGATGTTAAATTGGATGCAACAAATGATGCAAAAAAGAGAGACAAATGAAATGAAAAAGTGGATGAAAAAAATGGTGCAAAAATGGATGAAAATTTTGGTACTAAATCAGATTCAACATATGGTGCAAAATTGGATGCAAAAAATGGTGTAAAAAAAAGGCAAAAAAAATTGATGCAAAAATAGATGTAAAAATAAGTACAAAATTAGAAGCAAAAAATGGCATAAGACTAGATGCAAAAACTAGCACAAACTTGATGCAAAAAAAGCACTAAATCAGATGCAAAAGATGGTTTAAAATTCGATACAAATTATGACACAAAAATAGAAGCAAAGAATGGCACAAAACAGGAAGCAAAAAATGATGCAAATATAGATGCAAAAATGGCACAAAACTAGAAGCAAAACCTGTTGTAAAACCAAATGCAAATCTTAGTCCAAAATATGATGCAAAATTTGGCATAAAAAAAGAAGCAAAATTTGGCTCAAAAAAGGATGCTTTAAAAATTGTACAATAGAGCGAGATTTAGCGCCAAGCTGATCATCCCAATGGAGAGAAAAATACACTAAAATCTGGTGCTAAATCTGGCGTAAATTGCCTGTTTTGTTGTAGTGTTTATTTTTATTTTGAGGTGGTTGAAGGCAAGATATACCATGGATTGAGGGTTATGGAGACACACAAGTAACTCAAAGTGATACCAAGGTTTAATATGGGGTAATGTTTATGAATCTTGAAGGATTATCTTTCAAGAATTATCCAAGGTGAGTAGGTTTCTTAGGATCTAGCAGGTTGGGGGGGGAAGGGGGGGGTGTTTTGTATCTAATTTAGGAAAATAATATCCAAGTGCAACAAGCTGAACATCAAAATGGGGTGCACAATGAGAGGGAAGAGTCCCTAAACATTTAAGCTCAATGTGATACTACTTATTGTTTAATGATGAAAGGAAACTAAGAAGAAACCTCATCTTGAAATTTCTTTCCAGTGGACCATGGTTCCCTTCTTTGGCCTTCAATATAGCTCTATCCTCCAACAAACTTATAAGAAAGATAGAGTCTATCCTTTTACCAATTCCAATAATCACTAAGAAAAGATAATGTGCTTAAAAAATGTCTTGGGAATATTTTCTCATTATTCTTTGACAATTTGGAAGGATGGATGATCCTTATCCTTTATATTGAATTCCAAAAGGAGGGATCAAAACCATGAACACTCAACCACTTTCTCAAATTATGGGAAATGTTACATTAATAATAAATCCACCCTTGGAATTCTTAGCAATGAGATTTATGACAATATAATAATCAAAATTCCTCTTTATAAGGGTTTACAATACATATCATGGGCCATCAAATCCTTATTTCCTCAAATCATGGATTTAATCATCATTCATGAAACTAGAAGCTGGCACAATCTTCAAAATTCATTATGAATTCAATGCTTATTGGGTTGTGCAGAGATGTCCAAGGTAAATAATTGATGCAATATTCTTCCTTGCTAATGGAATGTTCATTAGAGTAGTAATAACAACCTCTTTTTGATTGGTAACATGGTGTAAACCTAATGGCCTTTTCGACAAAACATAGTAATGGTCATTTTGTTAGTTTTCATAAGTAAAATCTAAGTGGGGACAACAACAACAATCAGTACATGTGTCAAATATTAGGTTAGGTCCTTCTTCCTAGGAGGCCACAAAGGTATGTTAAATTTGCTTAATTTATAGTAAGGGGGATAGGAATGAGTCCTTCATCACTTGATCTTTAAGGTCAAATTTAGACATAGGTCATATCATTTTCATGTCTATCATTGAAGATAGGATTATTTACATCCTTTCTCAAGAGGGAGCATTGAATTTCCATTCCTTGGCATCATTTAATATACCCCCTAGTTTGATTAATTAATTGTTTGATTCATTGGATACATCCTTTTCATTTTGATATTTTTATACAAGTCGGGGACTAAGGAAGAGGCACATAATGAGGTGGACTTAAACTTCTTTTGTTTAATTTTTTCCTCTTCACCTCTTTTCCCCTTTAAATATTTGATAGGAAACCATGGAAATGGTTTATTCAATTAAGTCTTTCATGCTTGCATTAACAATTAAATGATTGAATCCTTAAGAAGCCATATTATGAAGGGGGAAAGATCCTTTTTCATTAGTGGAATGGAGGTGAAGGGAATGAGTGGAAAGTGTTATGTATGAGAAGAATATGGAACCATACTTAAGCATGCCAATGGCCACCTAGTAACATAACCTAACCATGGGAGATGCCACCCTTAAATGATATGACAACCCCAACTTTAGACATAGATCAGATCATTTTCATGTCTATCATTGAAGATGGGATTATTTACATCCTTTCTCAAGAGGGAGCATTGAATTTCCATTCCTTGGCATCATTTAATATACCCCCTAATTTGATTAATTAATTGTTTGATTCATTGAATACATCCTTTTCATTTTTATATTTTTTATGCAAGTCGGGGACTAAGGAAGAGGCACATAATGAGGCAGACTTAAACTTATTTTGTTTAATATTTTCCTCTTCACCTCTTTTCCCCTTTAAATGTTTGATAGGAAACCATGGATTTTTTTTATTCAATTAAGTCTTTCATGCTTGCATTAGAAATTAAATGATCGAATCCTTGAGAAGCCATATTATGAAGGGGGGAAGATCCTTTTTCATTAGTGGAATGGAGGTGAAGGGAATGAGTGGAAAGTGTTATGTATGAGAAGAATATGGAACAATACTTAAGCATGCCAGTGGCCACCTAGTAACATAACCTAACCATGGGAGATGCCACCCTTAAATGATATAACAACCTCAAGTTAAATTTCCATGTAGATATAAGGACATTATCGGATAAAAAAATAAAAACAAGATCATGGGACACGTATTCCAAGCTGAATGAAGGGGAAAAACGTTACATTGGGTTCCACTTGTGATTAAGTATTGATTGGCTATGGAAATTAGCATTAGCAAGATGCAAAAGGAAATAAATGGAAAATTAATTATTACAAGCCAACAAGGACATGAGGAAAAAATGCAAAAGAAATAAGGGAAAATGAAAGAAATTCCACTTCAACAAGTGGGGAAGAGGAAGAGACAAGAAAAGGACAAAAAAAATAAAAGAATATGCATCCAAGGAAAAATGAAGTTAAAAGGAAAAGAAAGGAAAAGAAAATGGAGAGACAACATTCTAGGATTCTCTTTGGGAAAGAGAGAGGAAAAAGGAGAGAAGAGCTACAACACTAGAGGACTTTGGGCACAAGGAACACAAGCAAGACGAGCAAGAGAAAAGCAAGGAAATCAAGGATCACAAAAAGAATTCTAGGAAAACCAAGAAGAAGGTCGGAATAATAGCCAGCAAGGGATGAAAAGAGTAGCCAACAGGAGGATTTTTGCAGGTAATAGTGTGCATGTTTGATTATCTTTCTAGGATTTGAATACTTGGTTCATGCATTGGTTTGCCGATATTTTTTCTATCATTGGTATGGAGATTTTCTTGTATTGGCAATCATGTACAACCTTACCTTATGTCATTTCTTGGATAGTCATGATGTAGTGGATTCCTTATTTGGTTGAGCTTTATATGCCAATATATTTTGGATCCTCATTGAGTTGGTCTTAAGAATATCCAAAGGGTTGAGGGTGGAGATGGATCTCTCTTAGAAGCCCTTGACATGTGGGTGGAGACAGAAAAATTCCTTTGGGTATGGTGAATAAATCTTGAGGCATCCAAGCTTCTATTGGTTTTAGTGATTTCTAGACCTATTATTATGTGAAATCATTTTGGCTTGAGGGTGGAGGTAGTTTTCCTCTGGATTCCCTATTTGGTTATGTTTTGTTTTATCCCATGTAATCCCAAATTTAGGATTGGAATATGGCACATAGGTGATTAGGTTGGAAGAAAGGATTGGTTCAACACAATCTATGATTGGGTGGTACGTGGAAGTCCCTGACTTGGTTGGCACTATGCATATGTTAATATGTGTTATTCTTTAATGAATATCAATGAGCACAAGTTTTGGTTCAAGGTGTTAATTATGTGACTAGTTTGTCATGGCTTCATTCTGGTTAAATGCTTGTTACATGCATGGTATACTTCTTATTATATGAAGTTCTCTTGTTATTGATCTTGCTCATGGTTGACAGTCTCTTGGATGTTTTATATGGATGTATGAGTTAATTTGTGTTTTATGCAGCTAGTATGAGAGGGAAATAAGACTCCTTGATGAATCTCTCACAAAACTAATGAAACAATGAACAAACTATGCATTCAAACCTATAGGCACCTTGGTTACAATGTGTTTGTAAAAATGAATAACTTGTACCGGGCAAGCTTGAGTAAGAACGGGGCTTAGAAACAAAGCATGAAGACTTAGGAACCTTGTTGAAATAGTTTAGGGCAGTTCTGGGTAGTGGACTTGAAGGCTAGCCTTAAATTTATGGAACAGAGTTTCCGTCCACACTGTGAAAAGTGGGAAATTTTTGCCACAACAACGCCGAGGAATTCTTACTCGTGTGGTTGGAGCCCTTTGGCTAGACTGAGAAGACTATATCCATGTGACTGGGGTGTAAGCTAGGACAAAGAGTAGAATGATCTCAGGAGAAGCAAACACCAAGAAAAATTAGGATGACGGTAGTGTGATCATGTGTCTTTTAGTGTTTATAGTAAGTGTTGGACAAGTGGGTCCCATTTCCATAACTTCATCTTCGATGTTGCGGCATACACAGTAAATCTCTCCTCATGTTTACCCTGGAAAGTATGTCAAGTAGGTGAATGTGGGGTGGGGTGTTACAAAGTGGTATTAGAGTAGGTTCACAGAGCTGGACCTCGAGGTAAATGCATAATGTTATGCAGATCTATATGTTTCTCGTGCATGCATGTTATTTATTTTATAGTTATTGTTGCTATATCAATGTACGTGATGTTTTTATAATTTTAGTGTCATTATCTTGATTCATGCATGAATTGATATGTGCTTGATATTATTATGTATCATGCTAATCTAGATTGACCTATGTAGATGCAATAGCCTCATTAGAAATAAAGTGAGGTAACGATTTTGATTATACCTTTTATTTGGTTTATCTAACAATAGTATGTTGAAGGAAAATAAAATGCCAAGAGATGAAGAGAAGAATGGTTGAGTATAGTTCATATGACTCCTCGTATAGGCCAGAACTGAGATCTGTGGGATGGGAGAAATAAGTTGAGAAATAGGGAGAGGGAGACTCTCATGATATAGAGGATACATTAAGAAGTCTGAGGGAAGATACCAGAAGTTGTAAAGTTGATAATGAGCAGTTGATTGAAACCTAGAAAAGCTTACTAAATCTCAAGAAAATCAAGCTGAGGTTAATGTAGTTATTCTTCAAAGCCTTTCAAATTTACAAAAACATGGACAGTTGGGGATCATTCATGGATACAGACAAGAAGAAAATACTAATGGGGTAGATGGAAGTCAGTCTCAGAAGAAGTACAAGATGGACAATGATGGTACATTAAAGAGTGGCAGATCCTTGAGGACACCTGAGAAAATGGCTAGTACGCATGTATTTTATTCTATATCTACTTCTAGGAGACATCACCATCAACATCATTATTGGAGGAGTGAGAAGGGGTATTTGGCAGAGGAATTCAAGAAAGCCAAGCCTCCTACTTTTGATGATGAGATGAACAAAGCAGAAGATGCAAAAGCATGGCTTCTTAGAATGATAAAAAAAATTAGACTTCATGATTACTCAGAGAATATGAAATCCAAGATAGCTACTTTTAGTCTCAAAGGAAAAGCATATAATTGGTGGGAAGATGTCAAGCATGTCAGGGGCATTAGGGAAGAGAAGTTGACATGAGAAGAATTTGAAAGGCTTATAAGAAAGAAGTACCTATCTGAGAGGTATTATGATGGAAATGCCAAGGAAATATATGAGCTCAAGATGGGTTCCATGCCAGATGAAGAAAATACAACCAGATTTCTAGAGCTATTGAGATATGTGCCATATCTCAAGGATGATAAACCAAATATCCAAAGGTTCATTAGTGGATTTCCATTATCATTCAAAGATCGGATTTACTTTGATGAGCCTCAATCATTAGAAGAATCCATTAGGAAGTTGAAGAATTTCTATGAGTAGTTAAAGTGCAAGCGTGACTGGAAGGGTAGCGAGAAGACTAAAGGAAAATGATATAAGAAGTGAGAAAAAAATCAGGATGCATATGAGAAGGAAAATATAGCTCCTCATAATAATTCCAATGTAGCTGAGAAAGGACGTGGGCTTTATCCTATGGAGCAACAAAATAATGGTAGTGGCAAAGAACTATTGAGGTGTTATACTTGTGGTGGAGACTACCGCAAGAGGGATTTTCCATCATATCAAGGTGGCAGGCCTCATATCTAAAATGCTCAAGAGGCACAAATAGTTGGAAATGTAGCTCAAAAAATTCCTAGGATCTATGCAACAGTTGATAATAGGTAGGAAGACCACCAAGCATCCATCATCGAGATGGAAGGTAAGATTTTTGATCGAGTTGTTTCTGTTTTGATTGATCACGGGTCAATTATAGATATATTAGTCCCCAAATAGTGGATCAGTGCTATTTGGATAATGAAGTAGGTGAAAAATATTAGTTGGTGCAGTTGGCTACAGGGACCAAGAGAAGAGTTCACCATTGGGTGAAGCCTTGTGCATTTGAGCTTAATGGCCTGCCTACAACAAAAAACTTGAATTTGCTTCATTTGGGTGCATATAGCATGCTAATGGGCATGGGTTGGTTGTTTATTCACAGGACCAAGGTAGATTATTATGAGAAGGCCATTGAGTGATTGGATGAGATTGGAGAAAAGAGAAACCTGCATGGGAAGTAGAAGCCTACATTAGTGAGGACGGTTATAGCCATGTAAGATAAGCACAACCACCAAAAAAGATGTTTATTGTTTGCAGTACATATCTCCAATGACAAAAGGTTGGATAATGAGGATGGTAAATTCTTGAGGATGTATCCTATCTTACAATAGTTTCAGGATGTGTTTCCTGTAGAGATTCTAGTGCTATCTCCTCACAAAGAGGGTAATTTCTCTATTGAGTTTATACCTCGAACAACACCAACATCTAAGGAACCATACAGGATGAACACTCCTGAGTTGGTGGAATGGAAGTTACAACTTAAAGAGATGCTTGATAAGGGATACATAAGTCCAAGTGTATCTCCCTGTGGAGAACCAATGTTGTTTATAAAGAAGAAGGATGATACTCTTAGATTATGCATTGATTACAAGAAACTATACAAGGTGGCCATCAAGAACAAGTATCCATTGTGTTGGATTGATGCTTTGTTTTATCAGTTGAAGGGACCTGCATTGTTTTCAAAGATTGATCTGAGATCAATATATCATTAGGTCCACATCAAAGATGAAGATGCCTATAATACTACATTTCGTACAAGGTAAGGGCACTTTGAGTTTGTGATGGTTCCTTTTGGCCTTACCAATGCTCCAACCACCTTCATGTTTATGATGAACAATGTGTTTTTCCATTACTTGGATAAGCCAGAGATAGTATTTGTTTATGATATATTGGTATATTTAAAGAATGAGAATAGCATGCAAAGCATCTAACAATAATATTGAGATTGTTGAGAGAGCATAAGTTGTGTGCCAAGCTCAACAAGTCTTGTAGCTTCTTTCAGTCTCAGGTTCATTACTTGGGACAAGTTTTTTCCAAGGAGGGGATAATAATGGATCTAGAAAATATTAAGGCTATCATGGAGTGGCCAACTCAGAAGAATGTGAATGAAGTCAGATCATTCATGGGACTAGTAGGTTATTACAAGAGGATCATCAAGAATTTTTGCAAGATTGGCTATCCTGTCACATCTTTGCATAGGAAAGGAATTTTTTTTGAATGGAATGGTGAGTGTGCAACCAACTTTGATAAGTTGAAGCAATTGCTTACCAATGCTCCAATTTTGAGAATTACGAATCCTAATAAGGAGTTTTTGGTTTGTTCATATGCATTCAAGGAAGGACTTGATGGAATCTTGATGCAAGAAGGGAAGGTGGTTTGTTATGAATCATGGAAGTGGAATGAGCATGAGAAGAATAATTTGACTTGTGATCTTGAGTTG
The DNA here is from genome assembly GCA_000404065.3 of Pinus taeda. Lineage (NCBI taxonomy): Eukaryota > Viridiplantae > Streptophyta > Pinopsida > Pinales > Pinaceae > Pinus > Pinus taeda. Next base: position 82,866 of record APFE030816927.1, on the reverse strand, counting down.
GAAGCTATCATCCATGCATTGAAGATGTGGATACATTATCTCCTTGGTAGGAAGTTCATTTTGATGAGTGATCATAGTAGACTAAGGTACTTGTTTGACCAACCTAATTTGAATGCAAGGAAAGCTAGATGATTGGATATTCTTAGTGAGTTTGAATTTGAAATTATGTATACCAAAGGAAAGCAAAACTAGGTTACAAATGCACTCAGTAGGAGAGTATAGGTGAATCATATTTCAACTATGAGCTCTTATGGGATAGATTTGAAAGAGCGGATCTTGCATGTAGGGCAGCATGACGAGAGGAACTAGTAGCTGAAGCAGATATTGTAACAACAAGGTGAGGGTGATAAGGATGAGGAGCATTTCCTCACAACAGATGGCTTGGTAAGATTCAAGAGTAGGATATATGTGTCTGATAGTAGTGAATTGAATAAGCCTATTATGAGAGAGTTTCATGTCAAGCCATATTCAGGCCATGCAAGATACCAGAGGAATTTGGAAACCATTAAGAAGTTATACTATTGGCCTAATTTGAAGAAATAGGTGGTTGAGTTTGTTGCTAAGTTCTTGGACTGTCAACAAGTGAAAGTTTAATGCAAGAATCCAACTAGTTTGTTGCAGCCTATTCTGATTCTAAAATGGGAATGGGAGGTTATTTCCATGGATTTCATTACAGGATTTTCAAGGACATCAAGGTAGCATGACTCCATCATGGTTTTGGTTGACAGGTTTATCACTTCATTGTAGTAAAGTCTACTAATTCAACTAGTGAAGTAGCTCAAATATTCATTAAGGAGAGAGTGAGGTTGCATGGAGTTCCAAAGAGGATTATATCAGATAGAGATGCAAATTTCACTTCCAATTTTTGGAAGGAATTGTTTGTAGGCGTAGGGACAAAGCTAACTTTTAGTACAACTTATCATTCACAGACATATGGGTAGAAAAAGAGAATCAATAATATCGTTGAGGATATATTGAGGATGCATGTCATGCATCAACGAAGGAAGCGGGAGGAGTAGCTTCCACTGGTGAATTTTTTTTATAATAACGAGCATCAAGAGTCCTTGAAGATGAGTATGTTTGAGGCTCTCTATGGGAGGAGTTGTAATAATCCTATCAACTAGAGTGATCCAATGAGTAGGGTGATGGTTGGACCTCATAGATTGAGAGAGATGAAGCAAGATATGCAGGTTATCAAAAAGAATTTGAAGGTAGATCAGGATAGGCATAAGAGATACATGGATCAACAAAGAGTATTCAAGGAGCTTCAGGTTGGAGAGAATGTGTACTTGCATATCAAGCCAAGGAAGAGCTCCTTGAAGATTGGATCATGTGTCAAGTTGACACCTCATTATTATGGGCCCTTTGAAATCCTTGAAAAGATTAGACCAATGACATATAGGCTTGATTTATCTCCATCGGTGAAAGTCCATGATGTTTTTCATATTTCTCTTCTTAAAATATATGTATGTGATGTTGGTAATGTGATTAATTGGTCAATATTGCAGGTAGAACCAGAGGGAGAGTTCCATCTAGACCCTCAATGCATCGTGCAACAGAGGAATCTCACGCTCTAAAACTGAGTAATAGAGAAAGTTAAAGTGAAATGGACGCAATTTGGGCCCGAGTAAGCGACATGGGAGATGGCTGATCAGATTCAAGCATTATATCCTTCTTTGTTTGTTGGTTGAAGCAAATGTGCTTAGGTATATATGTGTGTGTGTGTTTATGTGTGTATATGTCATTATAAATACTGTATCGAGCCATGTTTATATATATATATATATATATATATATATAATATATTATATAATATAATATATATATTGTAAATACTATATCGATTCGTGTTTATAAGGCTCCAATAAGCAGAATGTTTGTCATGTTTTCAATAGTTTTGTCTTGTCATAAGAAACCTAGAACACTTAGGATGGTGTTCCCCCATGGGGGAGGGGTTTGCAATAGCCATGGGTTAAATTTCCATGTAAATAAATGGACATTATGAAAGAAAAAATAAAACCAAGGTCATGGGACACATATCCAAGTTGAATGAAGGGAAAAAATATTACATTGGGATCTAATTGTGGTTAATTATTTATTGGCTATGGAAATTGGCATTGGCAAGAAGAAAAAGGAAATAAATAAAAAATTAATTATTACAGGTGAGAAAGGACTTGAGACAAAAATGCAAAAGAAATAAAGGAAAATGAAATAAATTCCACTTCAGCGGGTGGGGAAGAAGAAGATACAAGAAAAGGACAAAAATGGTAAAAGAATATGCATGCAAGGAAAAATGAATCAAAAAAGGAAAACAAAAGAAAATAAATTGGAGAGACAACATTCTAGGATTTTCTTTGGGAAAAGAGAGGAAAAAGGAGAGAAGAGATACAACACTAGAGGACTTGGGGCACAAGGAACACAAGTAAGACAAGCAAGAGAAAGGTAAGGAAATCAAGGAGTGCAAGAAGAATTCGAGAGCCACTAAGAAGAAGGTTGGAACAATAGCTAGCAAGGGTTGAAAAGAGTAGCCAATAGGAGGATTTTTGCAGGTAACAATGTGCATTTTTTATTATCTTGCTAGGATTTGAATGCATGGTTCATGCATTGGTTTTCCGATATTTTTGCAGTCATTATATGGAGATTTTCTTGGATTGACATTCATGTACAACCTTGCCTTGTGCCATTTCTAAGATAGCCATGATGTAGTGGGTTCCCTGTTTGGTTGAGCTTTGGATGCCAATAGATTTTGGATCCTGGTTGAGGTGGTCATATAGAAACCCTTGATACGTCATTGGAGACAGGAAAATTCCTCTAGGTATAGTGAAGAAATTATGAGGCATCCAAGCTTGTATTGGTTTTGGTGATTTCTAGACCTGGTATTAGATGAAGTCACTGTGGCTTGAGGGTGGAGGTAGTTTTCCTCTAGATTCCCTATTTGGTTATGTTTTGGTTTATCCCATGTAATCCCAATTTTAGGCTTGGAATATGGCATAGACATCATTGAACTAGAATAAAGGATTAGTTCAGCTCAATCTATGGCCGGGTGGTACATGGAAGTCTCTGACTTGGTTGGTACTATGCATATGTTGATATGTGTTATTTTTTAATGAAGATCAATGAGTACAAGTTTTGGTTTAATGTGTTAATTATGTGACTATTTTTTCATGGCTTCATTCAGGTTAAATGCTTGTTACATGCATAGTATATTTATTATTATATGAAGTTCTCTTGTTATTGATCTTTCTCATGGTTGGTAGAATCTTGGATCTTTTATATGGATGTATGGGCTAATATAGTTAGTATGAGAGGGCAGTAAGTCTCCTTGATGAAAAAACTATGCATCCAAACCTACATGCACCTTGGTCACATGTTTCTTAAAATGAATACGGAAAGCTTGAGTGAGAACGAAGCTTAGAAACAAAGAATGAAGACACAAGAACCTTGTTGACAAAGTTCTAGACAGTTTTGGGTAGTTGGCTTGAGGGATGGCCTTCAATTTATGGAACAGAGTCTGTGGCCACACTATCAGAACTAGGAAATTTTGGTCACATCCGCACCCAGGAAGGTTTTTCCGTGTGGCTGGAGCCCTCAAGATGCACTGATAGGCCTGTATCCATGCAGCTAGGGTGTAAGCTAGGATAGAGAGTGTATTAAGCTTGAGATAAGTGAACACTAAGAAAAATTAGGTTGATATCAGTGTGATCATGTGTCTCTCAACGTTTACTGTATGTTTTGGAGAAGTGGAACCAATTTGCATAACTGCATCTTGGATGTTGGTTCATGCGTAGTAACTCTCTCCTCGTGTTTACCTTGGAAAGCATGTCAAGGGGGTGAATGTGGGGTGGGGTGTTACAAATGAGCACACCATATCCTAGATAGTATTACAAAGAAAAATAACAAACTAAATTGACTATGGAGAGTGGTAATTCCCACTTCAATAGACACCATTGTCACATTTTCTCAATATCATCTCACCATCTAAGTAAAAATGTATACAATCAAATGATCATGAGAACTGCAATCCTTATGCCATTTAAGTTCGATGATGGCTTTTGATACCTCATGGTCGAGCAAACTAAGAAATTTATTGAATGCATGAATGAGTTATTTGAAGAGAAAATTTGATCAAAGAGGTACTAAAGGGAAACAACATACACCCTTGGGGGTGCCTCTTCTAGTAGTTACCCCTTGGGGGGATAATATTTCCTTCTTTCTGGAAATGTCTTTCCAATGCTTGATTCTAATCCACTAAAAACTCTAGAGCAAGCTCACCCTTCAAATTTGAGATATTTGTCTCAATTTTTCCCCTTGTTGAGAGATAGCGTCTATAAGACTCTCCATGGGTTAAGTGACACCATATTGACTACTCATGCTTACATTATTCAATTTTGAATCATCTTGTAGTAGTATTGGTTATAAATATTCCAATATTTGAAGGATTTCTAAGCTAATATCCCTCCAGTTCTTGTATTTAAATTTCCTTTCCATCCCCAATTCATACTTAATCCTCTTTGATCCATCTTACTAACCCGCTTTGATACCAAATTGACACACATACCTACTTAAATGGATTAAAAGACTACATAAATGATACCATAGTACAAAGGGTACATAATATTCTATGGTGAACCTAATAAATCATTTATAAAAAACAATGATTTACATAAACATTATCTCTATACAAATAACACTAAGCATATATCCTTAAGATTTATTGATATTTAGGAAATAGCCTGCCATTGCAAAAGTCAATTCACAGGGGGGGAATTTTTTCATACCATACAATGGAGATGTCTCTATCTCCGAAAATCCTTTCTTTTCATCTACCAAAAAAGCTCTATGCTCTTATATGTAGTTAACAAAATAGAACTAAAAAATAGAGCTACATTTAATATTAAACTGGATTTGAATTGTGTGTGATCTAACTACCCAAACATATATTCCCTCAACATAATTTCAAGCAATCATGGCAACAAAGTTTTTATATGTGTGCAAATTGGAAGAACGATTTTATAAATTGTAAATTCAAATAGTTCTATGATAAAATCATTAAAAAAATAAATAAACATAATATCATTTATTCAAGTTTTATAAGGATGACAAAAGACAATTTATTCACCTGAAGAAAGTGAAATATATTAAGAATACTCTCAAAAAGGTGTAAGCTAGTAAGTAGTCCCATTGAGGTAAACTTAGATGATTCAAGTTGTACAAGGAATGAAATGAAAGGAAGGAAAGGAAATAAAACACTCATATAGAGAAATATAATAGAGAGAACAACAATATAGGAAAAACCCAACTTCTATTAATAAATAAAATAGAAGAACATTGTAGAACATGAACTAGAAAGAATGGTGGTAGTTATCTCTAGAGAGAGAGAGAGATTACGACTACATACATTTGCAAAAATCTATTATATGAGGCCAAAATAATGGCATTTTAACATAAATAAAGAACCCTAGAGGTCCAAAATATTAACCCTAGAAAATGAAGCACCAAAATATTTATGGGACCCAAGGTGGTTAGTTGGTACATCAAGTTCTCAAGGGCACAAATTTTTCATACAATCTCCATTTTAAGTTCACAATAACTCATTTATTACAACTTTCCACTAGGAATAAGGTAATCCATTAGAATCCTAGAGGAGCTTGCTCGATCTTAATGGTCCTACTCATACGTAGGTTCGACCCCTTCTGGACCCACGTTATTGCTTTAAGGAAGAGCCTGATGAATGAGGGTTACTTACCAGTGTGCACCCTAGTCTCTTCTTTTAATACTCCCTTTTTCTCGGAGTTTCACTACAAGTTTGCTAATAAACTTCGAAAAAACTAGATTGATTTCTCTTCACTTTCTATCATTACAATTGATTTCGGAGTTTCACTACATTTTATCTACTAAACTCTGTCCTTTCTCATATCCTATATTGATCTCTATCCTTTCCTACTTAAAGAGATGAGTCAGAATCTGTGTGAAAGGCCATTTTTGTTCATTTTCACACCACTTTAGCCACATGTTAGGGGATCCATAGCCACTATATGGACAACAACCACTGTATTACCTCAAGTACCATTGTATTACCTTTAGTGAAGCTTCTTTTTACTCCCAAACCTCCACTAAGGAAGATATGTCAAACCTCTGTTAAGTAAGATATGAAAAATAAATATTGAAAGTAAAGAGAAGGGGAAGTAGTTCATTGAAGAAGTACTGATAAGCTAGTCTTTTGATGTGAAAATACCCCATCTCGACAGAGTGAGTGAAGTGCACAAATTAACAACTTGCATACCATGATTGATAGTCAAAATGACAACCTATTAGTCCCTTGAATGGCCAAAAAACATCAATTATGGCCTCAAGAGTCAAAATGGCCCTACAAGTAAAGGACTCAATTGGATTAGTCCTCCCCACTTAAGAAGCAATGGTATCCAATGCATCAAGTTCCCTCATCAAATGGGGAAACTTCTGATGAATTTGGATCCTAGTGAGCCACTGGCCTTGGTGAAGACTCCTACCTTGCTTTGATAACATAGTAGAGTTGTATGTGTTGCTGGTGGGTATCCTTCATATTGTTGTCCCTGGTCCAATCCACTATATCCTATTCAATGTAGTCAAGAATAATTTCTGTGGGGGCTAATTTCTCAACTCACTCCAAGGTGTCTATCAAAGGCAAAAAATATGGTCTAAGTAGCTCCACATTAAACATTGGGTGAAAGTCTAGGAAAGGTGGAATACTCAATTCCAAAAAAAATCACCCACAACCTTTGTGATTGTGTAAGTTGAATATCAAAGAGGTTTGAGCTTCCTCTGGGGGCTTGTGAGGTGCTCTTTTTATAGATTTAATGACACCTTATCACCAAAATAAAACTTGTGTGGAACCCGACATTGGCCATGTCGTTGTTTGTACTTAGAATTGGATTTATGAGATATATCATAACTTGTTTTTGGAGGTGTTGTATATATTAAAAAAAATGGCATCTCTATTTTCCTCAGCCTAAGCATGGAAGGAATCTACCAATGAACATGCAATGGCCAGAGCTACATCAATTGGTGCCAATGGTTGGAACCTTGAGCACCCTTGAAAATGAATGTAGAAAATAAAGTTATGGAAGACTCTATTATAGGTATGTTAAACATATATAAGGCTTTTGTCCCATGTGTGTGAATGCTTGGAATTGTACATGCATAAGATATGTGTAATCAACATGTTTACCACTTCTATTTGTCCATGTGTTTGAGGATGAAAGGAAACCAATTTTGTCAACTTGGTATCCATCGGAGACCATAGGTTGGACTAGAAGGTAATAAGGAACCTATTGTCCCTATCTAAAATAAAGATCCGAGGTAACCCAAATTGAAACAAAACATGCTAAAAAATGATTTTAGTAGTGGCTTTGGTTGTGATACTTTTCTTGTATGTCCCCAAAATGGCCATCTTAGAGAAATAGTTGACAACCATAAACAAAAAATATTTACCATGCTTGGTGGAGGGTGTTTTCCTCTACAATGTCTCAGGCTGAGGAGGAGATCGAAATAGGTGACTTCAAACCAATTGCAGTTCAGCATCTAGCCCTTATAAATTAGAGAGGGATCTCTCTAAGGATTTCTCGGTCAATGACTAGGAGAGAAATGGATTTTAATGGTAGAAAGACCAACTTTCAGAAATTTAACATATTGACCTAGTGGTGACCTAACATAGGCTTATTAGGTGAATTATGAATATAATGACTATGGGACTCTTATAAAAATGATTTGAATTGACCAAGATGGTTTTCTTTGACCATGAGACTTAAAGGAATAGTAGAGACTGACCTTCCTAAATGGTGACCAAATTTTTTATTGAAAAACTCTTTGAAACTATAAAAATTTGACTGAAACCCTAAAAAAAACTATGTAAGAGCACATTTGATCATCAGTGATTGACAGGCACTAACATTGGCTCCATCTGGGGATGGAAGCTCCTTGGAGGTGTCAAGAACACTGTAGACTAGGTAGCCTTATTCAGTGGGCAATGGAGTCAAAATGCCATAGACTAGACTCAAACTAAAAATTGAATGACTATCTAACATGATATGACTCTAAAAGAAAAATAAAACTAACTGCTAGTCGAAGAAGCCTCATGGCCTTCTCCTTGGGCTTCAAACTCCTATGACTTGACACTTGAACATAAAAAGTAAATTGGTATATATAATGATTGTGAAAATTTGCAGAAATTTCTTCAGGTATAGTAGTGCTTGAGAAGCCTACCATTGATCGCTCCTCCTAAATAATCTTCTCCATTCAGTTCTTCCAATAGAAAAGCATTCTTTCCTCTGAAAGCTGAGATTCGATATGGTCATTTCCATAAGTTTTCAGAATTGCCATGTTTTCCTTTTTCTTCATTTCTAGCATCCCAATGAAGAACCACATCACCTAAATTGAAATTGTCTTCTTTTGTCTTGTAACCATAGATCTTTTTATTCTTTCCTGAAGTTTAGAAGTATTTTGAAAAAAATCGTCCCTAGTTTGCTGTAAATGGATCATCTGATTTATCCTTCATTGCATATCATTTGTTTCGTTGTCCATTTCCTATATAATTTTCATGACCGGGACAATAAGAGTTGAAGGAAAAATAGTATCAAGCCTGTACACCAACTGAAAAGGAGACATACCTATGGATTTCTTTGTACTGACCCTATCTGCCCATAAAGCATTAATGAGCTTTTTGTGCTAGTTTTTCTTATTGACTTCTAAAATTTTCTTGATGATATTGATCATAGATTTGTTGGAAGATTCAGCCAGACCATTCCCTTGTGGATGATAAGAAATAGAATTCCCTAATACAATATGATATTTTGCACAAAACTCCACCATCTTCTTGGACTTGCAAGCAACATCATTATCAGTGATCATCTTTTATGGGAAACCAAATCTAGACAAGATATTAGATTCAATAAATTGAATGACAACAGAATCAATAGCTTGCCTCCATTTTGTAAAATAATCTGTGTCCGTTAGGATCCATTTTTGCTATGTTGACGATGAAGGATGAATTTCACTAATAAAATCAAGACCCCATTGCTGGAAAGGAGCTGTGACTGAAATGGGATGCAAGGGTAATGGTAAAAGTTTTCTTTTTCCCTAGAAAATCTGACTTTCATGACAGCTCATCACTATTTTTTATACATCAAAAAAAGAGTGGACCAATAAAAACTGGCTCTCAAAATTTTGTTTGCCATGGTTTTCCAGAAAAGGTGGCCTTCACAATCTCCTTTGTGGAAATCTCTCATTACATCCTTTACTTCATTTTCAACCAAACAATTCAGCAACACACCACCCAGATCTTTCCAAAACAAAACACCATCAAGAATACAATATTTGGAAGCCTTTAACTTTAAGGGTTTACTTTTACCTTCAGGCACTTCCAATGGAGGATTTAAATGTTGCAATACAGAAACAATGTCGGAGTACCATGGAGATGAAATGAACATGTCAGACACCTGTAACTGTGAATCTTCTTCTTCTTCTTCAGAAAGCGCAGCAATCAAATTGATATCTAATGCATGCAAATTAGATTTAGCCATGAGCTTGGAAAAACCTTGTCCCTTGATGAGCTTTGTGGCTTTATCTCCAAATCATATTCTAGCATGGTTGCAATCCATTTTCCACGCCTACCCTCTAGATCAGTCTACATAAGAACTTCTTTTACAGTTGTTGTTGGAACATAAGAAATGGTGTGAGAATGCAGAATATAAACTCGAAAATCTTCGAGAGCTTTCACCAAATCCAAAGCTTGCTTGTCAATTATATTATATTTCAGTGTTGCATCCCTTATTGTTCTATTGAAAAATACTATAGGCTATTCATTTTTCTGATCTCTCTTTTTCATTAGGACAGCTACTAAGGTATGTTCAGAAGCAAATGAAAATATAATGAAATATGAAGTATAATGAGGACTAATCAAAATAGGAGCAGTAGATAATTCAAATTTTACTGCATTGAAAGACTTCTTGGCATCTAGAGACCATTTTACCTCGCTGTCTTTTTTCAGCATGTCTATCATTTCTCTCAAATGTCCAACGAGGTTTGGGATGAACCTCCTCAAAAAATTGATTTTCCCATTAAAAGACTCAATCTATATTTTGTTCCTTGGTAAATCTAATTGTCGAATAGCTTCAACTATTGCAGGGTAAATGCGAATGCCATCTTGGAGATAATATGTCCCAGCAGCTTACCTTCTTCCATGGCAAATATGCTCTTTTTTGGATTAAGTGATATACCAAATTTTCTGCATTTCTAAAAGACAATTCTCAAATGATGTAAATGATCTTCATCAGATTTAGAAAAAATTGTGAGATCATCTAAATAAATTACCAGAAATACATCCTTTTCATTAGAAAAAGCTATGTCCATATCCCATTAAAATGTCGCTCTTGCATTCTTTAATCCAAATGGAATTTTAGCGTACATAAATGTACCCCATGGTGTTGTGAAGGATGTTTTCAGTTGGTCATCCTTATGCACCAATATCTGATTGTACCTAGAATACCCACCAAGCAATGACATCCTGGAAGACCTAACTACCCTCTGAAGGATATGATCCATCTTTGGCAGGGGATAGTTGTCCTTCAAGGATAATTTGTTTAAATTTCTGAAATCAATGCAAAGATGAATCTCCCCTGTCTTCTTTCTCACCAGCACAAGATTGGACATCCATTCAAAAAATCTAATAGGAACTATAATACCAGATTTATAAAGCCTATTTACCTCTTTTTCAATTGATGACAACAACTTAGGCTTTATCCTCCTCAGCTTCTGGCGAAATGGCTTTTGATCAAGCTTAACCGGTATAGTTTGTTGAATGATGTTCTTATCATACACCTTTAAATTTGAATAGTCCCAAGAAAATACATCAGAAAATTCTACCATCAAAGCAATGTACTTACTTTTCATCTCAAGAGATAGAGACTTTGACAGTTTTACCATCTTAGGCTTGTCTATTGTACCAATGTTCACATCTTCAACACCTTTCTCTGTGGGAACCATGGTGGGATTTTTAGCAACATCATCATGATCAAATAACTCTTCCAAAGGTACAAGACCTCTTGGAATTTTATTTTCCTTCAGCTGTAATATTTCAATCTTGATTGCTTCAATTTCTAGATCATTCATATTGGATACATCACCAATGCGGGAATTCTAGAATTCATCTTCCATCTACAGAAAATTATTGATTTGTTTGTCATCCCAAAACACCTGCCAATATCTCATATTATCGGGAACACTTGGGTGATGTTTAACATGAATTGAATACTTCTAATTGGAGTGAATAGGAATCTTCACCATACTAGTTGCAGTAGCAAGAGAATCAGCCATAATATTTTGAGTTCTAGGAATCAAAGACAAAGTATATTCTGATTTTTTTTTAAGAATTTCAAGGATATCATTGCGATAAGCTCTCATTCTTGGATTCTTGGCCTGGTATTCCCCTTTCAATTGTTTGATTACCAACTCGGAGTCGCCATAAATAGAAATTTTCTTTGCTCGCAACTTTTTCAAAATTTTAAGGCTAGCAATCAATGCTTCATATTCTGCCTCATTGTTTGAACAATCAAAAGCCAACTTATAATAAATCATTCTTACATTGCATGGAATTTTACATGAATGATGCAGTGGACCATGAATCCACACACCGATCCCAGCTCCTTTTCCCAACACACTATCAAACTCCATGGTCCAAAGACCATTTTCTTCATTCTGAAATAGAACTTTGGAAGGCTAAACTGTTTGATTTTTTGGAGGATGACTTGTTGTTTCAATGATCTTTGTTTTGTGCACTAACTTAGCAATCCTTTCAAGGGAATTTAATGGCTTCAAACGCTCTTCTTTCTTTTCTTTTCCTTTAGCAATCAAAACTTTTTGCACACTACTTATGACACCCGAAACTTTTGAAATTTCTACAAGCTGGCTATCATCATCTACTGAATTCATATCATATTCAAAATGAAAGAGTCTAGATCAATATGTACAACATGTATAGGATGATTAATTGTTTTTTCTTTGCTAATAATCATGAATTTCATCTTCTTCTCCCAATAGAGTTTTCTAAGCTGCCAAAATACTGGAATAGTAGCATATGAAAAATCAAGTCATAAGGTTCCTTTTAGCTTTGTCCCCCAAGGCCATGAGAGAAACATACCAAACCGAGGAGGGATATTAGCGACCACTACATCCATCAACACATTCTTGGCCGGAATTTGGTCCAGGGACACTACTAAATCTTTGATAAGGCCAAGAAATTTTACCCTTCCTGAATCACATGAGTAGAGGTCATGATAAGGTCGGGTGATACTCAATCCTAGTTTGTCCATAATAACTTTTGGCATAAGGTTATGTGAGGCACCAGATTCTAGCATGGCGTTATGGAGGATTAAATCATGAAGTTTCAGACTAATATAGAAAGGTGGAACTTTACTATATTCAGGACTTCCCTCTAAGGCTGGACCAAACAGAATTGTTGGTTCATCATCGGCAAAATTTACTTTGCCTGACATCTGGTCTACCTTCAACATTTTAGCAAACTAAAACTTGTACTTATCATTATTTACTAATTCAGTTAGAGGAGTTGAAACTTTCAACTTGGAAATTTCATTCTCTAAACTAAATAGATTAGACTACTTATCTACCTCTTTTGTAGTGATGTCTTTCTTTTCAATCTACCCTTTAGCTTGAGACTCCTTCTTATGACTTTCACTTTGAACCTCTTTATCTTTCCTCACATTTTTGGTAGAGGCTTCATTGGTTTTATCCCTGCTCAATATGACAATCTCCTTTTCTTTATTTTGATTTGCAGGGGTTGTTTCTTTGCTTTGTGTATATTTCTGTGCATTCTACCTTTTCAAATTCAATGTGATAGGTATATTTTTGTTTCTTAAATTGTACCACTTATGCAAATGGCTAAGAGCACTTTGATATCCTCTTTGGTATTCTTTGGTTTGCACTGCCCATAGATCATCACTTGCAAGTACGAGCTGTTGACCACTTGGTATAAAAGACTCTTGAGAAACTGATCTTCCTCAATCAGAAAAGTAGGCAGCTCATCTTCCTCAAATAAATGATTCACTTCAACAATTTCCTCTTCATCTTCTTCCTGCCCTTCAGTGTAATTTTTCTAAAATGGAGTTCTTATTTTTCCTTGAGGATCCTAATTTCGCTACTCTTTTTTCTTATTTATTAACTATTGATGTTGTTGTCCTCGATAATTTGGATTCCTTACTGAAGGCTACGCTTGTTGATCTGTTATAGACATTTTGTCCATCAATCTTTCCATGGTTTTGATCAGATTATCAAGCTTTACATCAGAAGATGAAGAGGGCTCTTCTTTAAAGACAACTTTCTTCTCAGGTTTCTCAGGCTTTGTTTTAGATTTCTTGATGAGCAGATTAGCTTCAACACTTACTACATTTCACTACATTTCTTCTAGAGTTGCAGGGTCTGTCTCCCTAAGCTGATATGCCAGGTTTGGGTCGAAGGCATCAGGATAGTGGAGAAGTGCTAAACCAGGAGGAGGTTTCATATCATCAAGAATGGAATTATATACCATATTGAACCTTGTTGTGAATTCATGTACTATCTCATTTGGGTGTCTTTTCATGGAATTGTACTTAGCCAAATCTGTAGTGGATTTTTTTCTTTTCTTGCCACCGTGCTAGGAACAACTCTATCAACCACTGAGAGCTACTGACATAATTAGTAGCCAAACTGCGAAACCATTTCTTCACATCTCCGGAAAAACTATGAGCTATGATTCTCATCTTAGCATCTTCTTCATCAATCTCTTCAAGATCAATAAAATCTACCAATTTGTCAACATGTTGTTGGGCTATGATTTCTGAACTTTCATCAAACAGAGGGAGTCTTTGGCCATAGTTTTGAGGTAAAGCAACAAGTTGAGTAGGCAACATTAGAGGGGAAAACAGTACCATGACTATTGGAAGATGTAGTAGACATACTATAATGGGTTGTGTAGATAAAGATGATGACAGTAATGGAGGTGGTGTAGAAAGAGATAAAGTAACTGATGTATTTGAAGGTGCAGTAGAGGATGAAGAAGTAGTTATATTTTCAAGATGATATTGGATGTAAGCTTTTTCAGTGGTGATTTGGAGTTGTTCAACTAGACTTGGAAGTTTATCAAAATTCAACCATAGCTCATGATCAACTTTAGAAAAAAGGGATTTAGAAGAAATGAGGTGAGAATCAAATTGAAAAGGCTCAAATACTACTTCAGAAAACCAAGGCTCAGATTTTGACCTGAAAAGAGATAGCTCAAACTAAATATCAAAAGAAAGATGCTCAACAGTGACTAAATTTTTAGGCAAGGAAGTAGTCCTTTCTAGTTTTTGAGTTGTACCTTCAAAAATAGGTGACTTGAGTTTTCTAAGTAGTTTTTTCTGGGTCATCAACAATAGAAGGTGGATTTGGGTCAGGATTTGACCTAATATGTCTTTTAGGAGCCAGAATTTTCATATCTTAACTCGATAAAATTTCTTAAATCAGCCTATCTTCAAATACTGGAAGTTGTCACCTATAGAGCCAGTCTTCTTGAATGCTCTAATAGAACGAATCCCAGGAATGACATATCAGTCGTTTCCACGGAAACAACGCCAAAAATGTTATCCTCTACAATGTCCCACGCAGAGGAGGAGATCGAAAGAGGTAACTTCAAACCACTTGCAGTTCAGCAGCTAGCCCTGCTAAACTAGAGAGGGATCTCCCTAAGGATTTCTCAGTTAATGATTGGGAGATAAATGGATTTTAATGGTAAAAAGACAAACTTTCATAAATTTAACCTATTGACCTAGTGGTGACCTAACATAGGCTTATTAGGTGAATTATGAACATAATGACTATAGGACTCTTCTAATAATGATTTGACTTGACCAAGATGTTGTTCTTTGACCATGAGACTTAAAGGAAGAGTAGACACAGACCTTCCTAACCACTGACCAATTTTTTTATTGAAAATCTCTTTTAAACTATAAAAATTTGACCTGAAACCATAAACAAAACTATGTAAGAAAACATTTGATCTCCGTGATTGACATGACTGATAGGCACTAACAGAGGGAAAACCTAACATGCAACTCTTAGGGCATACCTTAGGTAGGTATATGACTGTAAGACACTTGCTTCTTGATGGTTGGTTTAGAAATGTAATAGGAACTGCATGATTATATATATTGATGGATGTCCTATCAAAGATTTGGCTAGTATAAATAGCTCTAAATTAATACTATTGTCTTCTCCATACCAAAGTTCCCTACCACCCAATCACAAAGTGCCTCCTAAATTAGTTTGACACACTAGCTTGAAGGAACATAAAGGTGTCCTAAGCAGCACAAGAGTGCATCCTAGAGGTGGAAGTCTGGAATTCGTTTGCTTGCAATCAATTTATGGTATGTATCAATGAATTCAAAGTCATGATTGTATAATTGTAGTCACTTGGAAGTCTCATTCTTACAAAACTTAAGAATTTTGGTTAGCACCACAACTAGGGTTCGATTGAGGCAATATGCATCATGATTGGTGTTACCCTTCTTGTACTTGATGTTCAAGTGGAAATGTTGCAATTATGTGGACCATTTTTTAATCATAAACATTCTATAATTTTCCTTGTGTATACGTGAATTTCAAAGGAATAAGATCAATGTAGATGATTTTATCCTTCACTAGAATATAATGCTTCTAATATCAACATTCCTACATGATGGAATGCATCTTCTTATCATAGGTTGAGTATCTTCGAATAGTATAAGAGAGTATTTCACTATGATAGGCCATCATATGTCCTTTTCTAAGTGAGGACTACAATAGTAGCATAGTCAAATGAATCTATCTCATTCTCAAATTGTTGATGTAGGTCTAGAAGTGATCCATATTTATGAAGGAATGAAATGAAATAAGGAGATTAACATAAACACAAATATATAATCGAAACACAACTTCAATCCATTAATGACAAAGTATTGAAAATCGTTTACATGCATAATGGAAATAAATTAGCTTAGGCAATGGTACCTTATCTCTAAGAATTGATGTGGCGGCTACATGCCTTCTAAACTACGTTACAATGAGGCTCAAAGGCCTATTTATTATTGAGAAAAAATAGAAAACCCTAAACATCCAAAAATCTATGCCTAGGAGATGAAGCACCAAAGGTATGTGGACCCCTTTGGGGTAAATTGGTACATAAACTTCCCAGGGTCATAACTTTGGGATACAATCTCCATTTGATGCGTACGATACCTCATTACAAAGATATATCTGAGGACTACAACTTTTGACTGCAAACCCTATTGCAGCCTATTGAGAAAACCTAGGGGAAACAAGATTGGAAATTTCTCTTACTTTTATAACTCCTTGTGATGTATTTTTACTTAACTTTATTAACTTCTTCTTTCACTTGAATATAGTTAACGTTATTATCATAAAACAACTACCAAACAATGAAGAACAATGTGACAAGAGGACATAAGATATAGGAAATCATCTAGGGCCAAAACCTCTCCAACTAAGAGGAAAACCCGCAAAAATTATTCTCTTCTTATAGATCTTCAATTAACGAATTCCAAGACCTATGACCCTTGACCAAGACACTCCAGGACCAAGTCAAATATTTCTTGCTTTCCAACAACTTCTACAATTTTGATCCCCAACAAATTCTTCTACAACATCGACCAATATATTCTTCTGAAACTTTGACCCAATAGCTTCAGTTCTTTGACCTTTCACAACTTCGACATTTCACAGCTTCAACCTTTCACAAATTTGACCCTTCACGACTCCGACCGCTACAACCATAACTTTGATGCAACTTCATAGCTTCGATGCAACTTCACAACTTCAATGCAACTTCACAAATTTGATGCAACTTCACAACTTTGATGCAACTTCAAAATGTTGTCTTGCCCGGCAACTGTAAAAACCCTAACACTAGAGAGAGAGAGAGAGGAAGGCCCAAAAATTTGATCTTTCTCTTCTTCTCCTTTTTTGCCCTTTTCCAACTTCTATCCTATGGAGATCGAACTTTCTTGTGAGTGTATCCAAATGAGGTCGAATTCCTTCTTTTTATAGGCTCTTGAGGGGTACGAATTGCTATCTTTAGGCCGACTTGTCCCTTCATGTGGGCCGACTTGATCTTTGCACCATGACGAGGTCTTGGAGGGTCTTTTGACTCAAACAAATTTTCTTTACAATATGTAACATTCCCAAAAGGGTCTTTATTACATGGAAATGACACAATTGACTTGTAAACTCAATGATGAGCCCTAGAAGCACTCAATTGGTGCTTGACTTAAAAATAAATCTCCTTTGAGCATGAAACCTATGGCTCAAGAATAACAATAATAAATTTATTTTTATATTTTTATTAAATACATAAAATCATGATTACATATGTCATTATGAAGACCGAACCTAGTTACATATTTCAACAGTGCCTCTTAACTAGGGATGTATTCATAATCCATAAAAGGTACTTGGAAATTCTCAATCTGAAGAATTCTCTTAAGAAGAGTTGAATCGGAAACCCATCCGTTTAGCATCATATCATCTAACATTGTCACATATTACAACCTTTACTAACAACTTTATCTCTCCACAATATTAGAGCACAATGTTGAAGAGACCAATGATTTATAAACACCATCATCATTGTCTCCCAAGGAACATACCCCACTTGTGTGTTCACAAGGTATGTCCTTCCAGGACTATTCTTATCTCAACTTCCCTATCCTCAAAGAATATTGTTCCTCTATGACTACTCTTACCTTGGATACCCTACCACATCCTAAAATAGTATCAAATGTTAGAAGCTTACCCAGTCCTCCATTCTTTCTTCCCAAAGTGAAGACAAGAATGATGTGTCTATCTCTCCCTCTCAACTAGGGAGGATATACCCATTCCTACAAAAGGAATGTGCCCAAGTTCCCTCTCATCTAAGGACTTTTCTAATCTCCCTCTTAACTAGGGACTCGTTCCCAACAACAACTATCTATTCTTCAGTGGATATCATGGGACCTATAACTACTTGTAGGGATCCTCCTTTTGATGTTGTGAATTTCTTCTTCATTATTATGTAGCCTTCATATTTTGTTTGTAGGGCATCAACCATCCATCACTTTACCTCACTAATAATTTCAACCATGTCATCCTTTTTCTTCATTAGAAAGTGACCTTCTAGTCCACATCCGGCTTTCCTTCATACAACTATATTTTCCACGTCATGTTTCTTTTAGGATCTTCTATCCCACCACATTCGTGCTAGTTGTAGGTGACATCTACAACTCTTTTTCCAGTAGCCCTGCATTAACCCATCCAGATGTTGTTCAAAAATAGAAAATTAAAATAATATCAAAGTTACCTTTTGTGATGGCCCTTCATCATGACATCTTCTTGTAGTAACATCAACATCCTGCATACAAATTAACACATATCCAATATATTCAATGTCAAGGGTCTCCTTTATTTCCAGAATTCACGAGAATATTGATACCTTTTCCATGGAGATGTCATGTTCAATTCTCATAGTCATCGGATGTTGATTTCCTTTTCTACGTGCTCATAGTTGCATCTTTCACAATCTATTCTTTATTTCTTCACATATTTCTCCCCAGGAAATTTCATTTATAGTTCCTTCATCTTTGTCAACCACCTCATATTCCTTATGAGGACATATTATGTTGATTTAATCTAGTTAATATGTGAACCATGCCCTCATGCATATTTCCAAAGGAGGATATCCCTTTTTCTTTGATCATGCTCATGAGATAGAACATTTACCCATGCAAACATATGATGACATGACTCAATTAAATACATACATGCATACTCTTTCCTTCTTTTGGTCACCTAGGCTTCCTTCAACAACTTCCTTTCCTTGATTGAGAGTACTTCAACCATCTTGACATGTTTCATTCCTTTGTCATCATGCCATCTCTCTTCCAAACAATGAATCCCATACAATGTGGAATTCTCAGCGAGGCACTTGCTTCTTCCAAGACATGAACCTTTGAATGAATATTCCAATAGAGGATCTTGATTATCCTCATCCTACAAATGCTTCTTCCTAATGATGTATGATGAGATTTACACTATATGACTTTCTTCTAATGATAAGTACCACTTATGATTTCAATGAGCTTACTAAGAGCTACGTCCTTCTATGATGACTGCTACAACCATGTAGACTTCTACTTCAGCTATGTTTCAAGATTTTATAAGGATGTCTCAAGCTCTTGCTTTAATCGCATGCTTCTAACATGATGCCATCTTCTACTAAGATGTATTTGGTCATAATGCTACTATAAAAAATACTAAGAGGGGGGTGGGGGGGCGAGTGGTGTGAATCAGTATTTTACACACTTCAATTTTTGAATTTCTTATTCTGATTTATGTATGCTACTATCATTAAGGAAACAAGCATATGTACACGACTATGATTAAATCAACCCATGTACATCTAGATAACTAATTTATCATTAATTTCATTAGCTTCTCAGTGCATCATTACTTCATTATTCATTCATTAAGCAACAGTAAAGAGCCTATAGATCATCAATGCATAAGAAACATATCAACACACATGAACACCAAGATTTTAGGTGGAAACCCAATATGGGAGAAAACCATTGTTGTCGTCGTCTTTGTCTTGTTCTTTTGTTACAAATGAAAACCTCTTACAATGTTGTACTGGTGCAGACTCTAACCAGTACACAGGCACCCACCTATAGAAGGCTAGATCCTTCTCTCATTCTTCAGCACCTACTGGAAGGGAGCTACAACCCCCTGAACTTGTTTACCGACTCCTATCGAAAGGGAGATCCTACCCCCCCTTTTGAAGGTTGCTACCCTCATCACCTTGTGGACCACATTTCATAATGTTTCAAATTGGATCCACCTGTCAAACAATCATCAAACGAACCTGCAGGACACCTTTCATCAAATTTCAAACTAGATCCATATCAACCATAAACCCAAACAAACTGAAGCATTGAATCTGACACACTATCACATTGTAAATCAAGTGAAATTATGAAGAATCAAGTCATTGAAAGCATAGCCCAACTAGAAACAATGAATATCAAATTATGTAAGCGGTTGTATTGAATAAGACTTGTGTATATACATGGTTTCTCTGTATAACACCTGCATACAGTTCTCAGAATACTAAATACTTAAATCATTAGTCACTGAACCATTCATAGACCATTTCATTAGCTATAGATCATATAATCCATCACATATTTCTGAACCAATTACAAATCATATACTCAGTCACACTTATGTCCCATTAAATTCAACCAAGTCACCTCAATCGTGATAAAGACATCATCGACAAACAACATCAACTAAACCAGATAGCATCAACTATGAACATAAATCATCATATTTGTAAGCATCAATCAACAGATCAAACCTTGGTTTATGTATGTGACTTTCATAAGGAATATCAACTTATGTACACGCTTTCCATGCACCACACCCACGTATAGATGTGCACAAACTGAAAATTATTTCGTAGAAAAATATACATGACCCTTCAGAGGTGGATCAGCATATGTACGCAATTATGCCCAAACATACCAATGTATAGATCTGAAATTTTTTCACACGTATGTACACGCTTTCCATGCACCACATCCGCATACAGATCTGCACGAACTGAAAATTATTTCACAGAAAAATATACATGACCCTTCAGAGGTGGATCCGCATATGTACATGATTATGCCCAAAATACTTGTGTATAGATCTGAAAAAAAATTCATTACAAACACAATTTCACTTTCCACAACCTTGACTATTAATATTACAGACTTCTGAATAAATTTTTTAGATCATAGCATCACAGTTTATCAATATGAGACATTTGTATCAAGTAAATCAATTAAGCAAACATGTCAACATATTTCAGATCTTTCATATTTGAGTTTTCTTCTTGCTCCCTGGTGCACACCTGTTTCAAATCAAATCATTCATAGACAACATAATACTTGCACACCTAACACTTTGATTTCCATATCCTTAGATAAAATTAGCCTTATCCAATACCTTAGGCCAATCCCTTAGTAATTTCATTGGTATTCTTTGACGAGATCAAATAACCATTGTCACACTCATTACTATGGGCCAATACCATGGTAAAGACTCCTAACATTCAAGTTACCATGGTACAAATTTTGTACGCAACTTTCCTTCACAATACCTATGTATGTACGTGACCTTTCTGCATAGGATTCGTGTATACTTTCCCAAAATTTATATTAAAAATCCATCTGTCTCTGATCTATCATTTCTCTATTCATCACTTCTATAGCATATGTTCCATCCTGCATAATCATCCTGTTATCATGATTTTTAAATATTTATCAAGTAGGTTGCCATCAAGAAAAACACATTAGCCATAATGCCAACAAATGCTTCTCATCTTAACTTCCATGGTGGAGGTCTTTTCACTTCCCACTTCTCCTTGCTATGAATTGGAGAATCCTTAATAGTGAATATCTATCCCTTTGGATTTCTTCTCATCAGGTTCTTCTACTGCTTCAGTGATATGAGCCTCATTTATTTCTTTCCTTTTGTTGTCTTTCTTGAATTTTCGACAATCTTCATTGTGATGCCCATATTACTAAAAACCATGGCAATAGATATTTGACATATCCTTCTTCTTCTTTTCCTGAGGACAAAATTTTCCAAACCTTCCTTTTCTCTTAGTCTTGGTAGCAAATGTTTGAACTTCTTCACCTGGCCCCACATCACACTTTGCTTTTAACTTGGTTTCTTCAATTTTACATAATGACCAGAGTTTACTGAATGAGGTGGTTTCGTTCTCTCCAAAAATTCTTAATACTAAGTTTCCCCATTCACAAGGTAGTGCATTGAGTACCACAATGGTAATTTCTCTATCTGACATGATTTCCCCCAACTCTTTCAGTTGGACTCGTATTTCTGACACCCACATGAAGTATGAGGCTATTCCTTCTTCCTTTCATAAATTCATATTATAGAGCTTGAGCTTCTTCTTTTGGAGATTCAACAATTAAACCCTTAACATGACCAATGACTTCATTTTTTATGAGTATCAAATATGTCTTTTTTTTCCATGCAAGAGAGTTTGTTGACCCAACCAATTTGTTGCTCTCCTTGCAAAATGAAGTCATTTGATAGATTTAGACATAGATATAAAGATACTTACTTATGAAGGTACTCCTTGATGACTATCTTTAGCTTGATGCCTTCTTTATTTTTGATGATAATTTTCATAATAGAAGATGTCTTCTTAATGAATATGTCTTTCTTCAAAAGCGATCCTTGACTCAAAGAAAGGGAGATCACCTTGAATCCTTGATGATGATGAAAACGCCTTCTTCTCACTTCCTTGAATTGGAGACTTCAAGATGCTTCAATTTTTAATCTTTGTTTGAGTTGATGTAGGGTCTTTGAGGTCTTATTTTATGTATGATGGAGATTGGAAGCTTTCCAAGAATGCTTCAGTTGAAGAACCCTATCTTTGAGTGAGCTAGGGTTTTGAGGTCTTCTCCCCGTTGTTGCTTTGAGTAGTCACTCTTAATGATTCTTAGTTTGTTTGGCCCTTATGAATCCTTTATTTATGATTTGATGTCCTTGATGTTGAATGATATTCTTGTGCTTCATCCATTGAGTATCCTTTTTTAATTTTCCCTTCCTTAATGTGGTCAATTTAGCTCTGATACCATGTTGAGAAATCTAGGGGCATCAGGATAGGTGATTTCTCTTACTTTGATAATTGCTTGTGATGTATTTTTACTTAACTTATTAGATTCTTATTTCACTTGATTATAATTAGTGTTGTTATCATAAAACAACTACCAAAAAATGAAGAACAATGAGATAAGAGGACACAAGATATAGGCGACCAGCCAAGGCCAAAACCTCTCCAACTAAGAGGAAAACCTACAAGAATTATTCTCTTCTTTTATATCTTCAATTGATGAAGTCCAAGACCTATGACCCTTGACCAAGACCCTCCAAGACCAAGTCAAATATTTCATGCTTCTAAAAACTTCTACAATTTCGATCCCTAACAAATTCTCTTGCAACATTGACCAAGGATTCTTCTGCAACTTTAACCCGACAACTTCAGTGGTTAGATCTTTCATAGCTTCCACCTAGCTGCAACTTCACAGCTTTGATGTAGCTTCGATGCATATTCACAACTTTGATGCAAATTTAAAGCTTTGATGTAGATTCACAACTTTGATGTAGCTTCAAAGCTTCACAACTTCGATGCATCTTCAGAATTTTGTCTTTCCTAGTAATTGTAAAAATCATAACATGAGAAAGAGAGAGAAAGGCCCAAAACTTTGGCCTTTCTCTTCTCCTTTTTCGTCCTTTTCCAACTTCTATCTTGTGGAGATCGAAATTTCTTGTGATCATTGTGTCTAAATGAGGTTGATTTCCTTCTTATTTATAGGCTCTTGAGGGGTACAAAATGCTATCTTTAGGCCAACTTGTACCTTTATGTAGGCCGACTTGATCTTACACCATGACGAGGTCTTGGAGGGTCTTTTGAATTTCTTTTAACTCAAAAAAAAATTCTTTACAATATGTAACATGCCAAAAAGGGTATTTTATACATGACAATGACGTAATTGACTTGTAGACTCAATGACAATCCCTAGAAGGACTCAATGGGTGCTTGACCTAAAAATAAATCTCCCTTGAGCATGAAACCCATGCCTCAAGAATAACAATAATAAATTTGTTTTTTCTATTTTTGTTAAATAAATAAAGTATGATTATATATGTCATTATGAAGACCGAACCTAGTTACATATTTCAGCATAGGCCACAAGGTTGTCCGATTTCCAAAAAAATGTCGTTTAGAGCCTCAAAACGACTCTAGAAGTTTAGGACTCAAAAATCTGCCAATAATAGTAAATTGTGCTACAATTAAGGAGACTAGAAGAAACACTGGTGGGAGTCCAAGTGGAATAGGAAAGTGGCCAACGATGTCCACCTGGATGAAATAGGGTGAGGATTGATGTGGAGAAGATGGAGTGTTTTGAATCCTTGAGTGCTTTATGTTTGACTTATACTCGAAAACTTTTCCTTAGCTCCACCCTTGGTCACTTGACTAAAGGGCCAAGTGATATGAGAGAACCCAGAGACGAATATTGGGTAAAAGTTGGCAAAGCCCAGTAAATTGTAGAGCTTTGTTAGAGTCATCGAGGCTAGTCAATCCCAAATGACTTGGATCTTGATTGAGTTTGCATTCACCCCATGTTCATCCACAATGTATTCTAAACATTGAATTCTCTACATGAAACATGGTCATTTCTCCATATTGTCATACAAATTGTGTTTTTTGAGGGTGCTTAGGACCTGCTGAATGTGTTGCAAACTTTGTGTCCATAACACTCTTCTTTCTTCTAGTTTGTAGTCATAATTAGTATGTGGCATTGTGATAAATCAAAACATATAGGCTTAGATATTCTTGAATTATGATGAACTGGATTTAAATTATGTACATGTATTTCCTTAATCATTGAAAAATGTATCCAACAAACTAACTGAAGGACAAAGAATAGGTACTAGCCATGATACCATGAATGGGAATCAATGAGGGGGTTGGGAAATCACCTTTCCTATTAAGAAATCAACAATAGCCAAAAATCCATGTTGCTAAAATGTTTAAACATTGAATTTGGAATTATTTCCCTCTTTATCAATTCCCCAAAATCAATTATTAAAGGGAAATAGGTAGTTAGGAATCCAACCACCCATAGTTGTGAATGTATAGATACTGAGTGAACAATTGAAAATGGTTAGAGATGGGTACAACAAGTACCCATCTCGAGTTTTATGCTCTGACCCATGAAATCCCCTAACATAAGCAGGATAATCAAGGGATTTCCTTGGCTAGAGTATGGGAATGCACATTAGGGTCAATGGGGAAATTTTGTTGAGTGTGGAGAGTGTGTTGAAGGCATAGGAATTTCAGAATAAGAGTTGGAAAAAATAAGAAAGCACCCACGAGTGAAAAATGAGATGAATCACAAGTGGGCTTTTTGTTGGTAATTTCTAGCATATAAAACTTCCTACTGCATCCAAAATTCATGCCTCAATGTTTTTGAATCTAAATGGGGAACTTTCTCAAGTGTTTGGGAATGTTAAGTCTTGAATTTGACTGCTAATTCAAGGTAAAAAAAACAAAACCTGAACTAGGGATAAGGGAGTTGTGAATTTGATGTTAGTTGGTTAAGAGAAAAAACACTAACAATAGATGTCGTTGGGGGATTTCACTAGTAGAGAAGAGACTCCCCTATGCAACTACAACCAACTAGGAATACATCTAGTCAATTCGTGGAAGTCCTAGCCCAGTGTGTAGAGGGTGAATACCATTTTTATCACGTGAAGGAGAGTGGCATTCACTGCTAAAAATTTCATGTAGAGCTTGAGTTTCCCCCTAAATATATCATGTCTTGGATATTGTATGTTAGATAGGCCCAACTGAGCCTATGGTTGGGTGGAAAGGCACACACCCTTCTTTAGTTGCAGGAAAAACATCTCATATAAGTATCTGTGTTTATTTTTAAGTAATGCTCAATTATCTTTGGTACATTACCTATTTTATTATTACATGTTGTGTAAGAGACTTTGATAATGATTTTTATATCATCATTGAATAAATTGGATCATATAAGAGTGTTTCTAAATATGCCTTTTGAAACCAAGATACTAGGTTAACAATGAGATTCACAACTGGATTTTAAGTTTTATAAGAAGACTAAGTGGATTACAATATTCATAGCACATCTGATGTTGTAATCTAATATATTTACTAATATACTAAAATTATCCTTATAATTCTTTTATTTTTGGGATGGGGTCATTATAAACTCTTGAGCAAGCGAGATCATGGTAATGATCCTTCGGTTCACCCCTATATTGGCATATTTTACCTCAATTACTCTCCCACAACTATGCATATGTTTGAACAATGGATTTGACACATTGTGTAAAGGATTGGCTAGAAATATGGGGGTTCTAGCATCCATCTTACAAAAACTACAAACCTTGTCAATTTTTTGAATATTGAGGGTTTTGTTGCCATTCTAGAGTCATTTTGGAGTGCACATATAGTTTGTATACCCCAACTTGTGGAGTTTTCTCTTCCATATCTCAAGACTAAGCATCCATGTAACTATGTAAGCTAACCTCATACTCTTGGGGGAAGAATGATGAGCATGAATGGAAGTTGATGGAAAACATGTGACAAGTTGCATTCACATATGAGACTTGAGTGATATCTTCACGTATTTGTGCATACAAATATCTCCTTGATGCAATAATGTATGATGGTTTCAAGCACCTAAAATATTGGATTCCTTGGTGTGTGTGTGTGTTTGTGTGTGTTCAAAAACCTTTGTTTCTCATCACAATGTGTGAAATATGAGCATATTAGTATGGTGAAATTTAAGGCATTAGTAAGAATCAAATTCATAATCCAATGGTCTAAGATTGTGGGTGAACAACCTTAAGCCAATCCTATCAATCCATTTTATTTGCATCTATTGAGATGAGTATTCAACTCTCTAAAGTGTTTCCCAAACCCATTCAAAGCATATCATGGTCTTCTGCAAGCTAGTAATAAATGCACCATGCGTGCTCAACTTATAATTATTTTTCCATGACATTTTCTCTTTCAAAGTCAAAAAGGCACTTACTTTCCTTTTTTCCCATTTATATATTATCAAGAATTTTTTGGAAATAGGAGAGTGCTTATACCCTTGTGTGTGTGCGTGTGTACACAGACACACATATAAAGCCTTACATTGCAAATTGAGGCATGCAAATATTGTAAAGGCCAATTCAATGATGGAAATATAAATCCTTAAGTATTGTAATAATGTTTTAAAATGTCATGCACTACAATAAACCATCCATCTTGCTAGTAAGATCGCTATTTTTGAAATACATCACTAAAGATGAGGGTCACTTTCATTACATGGGTGACCATTACGTTGAGGTTGGGGTCCATGAAAAAACATACCAAGAACATGTTAAATACCTGTGGAGCACTGATTTGGACACAATTAGGCATAAATCCAAATTTTGTATTGCAAGAGAAGACAATTTCTGAGAAATACACATATTTGTGTCACTAAAGAAGAAATTTCTAGAGTAATACCCACCACTATATTTATGGAAAAGAGCGATATGAATCTTTATATCCATAGAGAAGTGACTTAAGGTGCATTACACTTAGTGTTCATGCTTTCATCTCAGTCCTTATGCCAAAGCTCCTGAAAGTAGGAGTTTTCCCCTTCTCTTTTTTTATTATCATCTTGTACATCAATAAAATCAAATGCATCTTGTATTTATGTAGTTGATCGTGTAAATGATGAAGTAAATGTACGAGGTGGCCTAATGGTGCAATTACCTTTGCATATTTATTTTGACACCATTAGGGCCTACTATTTTGTTTCTTGTTTACTGCAATTAATTACCTTACGATTTAAGCAGAGAGATGTGAAAGTGACCCTTTGGCATATGATAGTGTTCTTTTTCTTCCTGTTCTTTTCCATTATCATGAAATTTTTCTAGTAGAAGAAGCTGCAGAAAATAGGTTGGATGGAAAGGGTGTTGATGCTAGAACTTGAATTTTGAATACGATAAGAAAATTAAGGCTAGATGAACCAAAATTACCCAACATGTATTTAAAATAATTCTTCAAGGAAACTTAACCTTTGGATTTGAATTTTTGAAACCTTGACACTTGAAAGGTAATCTACAAAACTACATTCATCACAAGTTTTATCAATATAGAGTTACAACACTTGCCTACAAAGGGCCAAAATTACACTTAAAGGTTAAATGTTATTGATTTTTTTTATCATGATGACATATAACTAACAACTAAATTTAATTTTTTACATCATTGAAGAGAAGATATAAGTGAAAATAGTGCGGGAAACATTGCAAAAAATACAAGATGGTATAGTGCCCTTTGGAAAAATATTTCACATATCAAATATGAGAAATTTAAAGAAAGGAAGTTCAATGTGGAAACACCTCCAAATATAGTAGAAACAATGGGGAGCCTAAAGTTAGGGCTCCATGGATTTAGGGAAAACAATCAAAAGGATTATTTGGAAGATGGAAAGGAAAGAAGAGTTGAATGTTGTGCTATTACAAATTCTATTAGAAATCCAAAAGAAATCACAACAAGGAATACATGCTAGCAATGTTGAAAGAAACCAATTTAAGAAGGTACATATCCCATCAAATATTCAAAAACATAAGCCAACTACAAACAACATAGGAAAAATTACCCCCATAAAAGGCACCAAGGTAAGAGAACAAGTAAATCTAGTGATGCATTATTCATTGATTCATCTAGTAATAGGACAACTACCTCCAATGAGTTGTCAAGCAATGGTTCCAAGTTTTCTCTACATAAGAAAAATAAGAAGCATTTTGGAACTATGTTACTTGAATATTAAAAAATTCAAGGCCACCTACCTTTGATGGTGAAACCAGTAAAGGCGAAGAGGTAGAAGCATGGTTGTTGGGACCAAAGAAGTAACTCTACATGCACAACTATTCAAGGAACATGAAAGCTAAAATGGATATATTCAACATGAGAAAAAGGGCTTCCATAAGGATGAAAGACCTCAAAAATGTAAAAGGAATAAACAAGAGGAATATCACTTGGAAACAATTACATAAATACTTCAGGAGGAAGTATTTGTCTGAAATATATTATGATGGGAAGATCAAGGATTTCCTTGACTTGAAGCTAGGATAGATAAATATATATGATTAAGTCAATATATTTTTGAAAATGTTGCTCTACGTGCCATATATTAAGGACGAAAAAATGAAAAAATTCAACGCTTTCTTAGTGGACTACCTCAGTCCTACAAACCCCAGATATATTTTGATGAGCCTAAAGATCTTGATGATATGATTAGAAAGGCCAAATATTGTTATGGGAAATCAACACATCGAACAATGTTGTCGAATCCTTGGAAAAATAAAGACAAAACTGGCTAGATGGAGAAGCGATTCAAACTGTAGAAACACGTGTCTTTAGGAAAGGGTATAAATATGAGCCACCTATCTGAAACAGAATTCCAACATAACTACCCCACGTAAAGTGGGAATAAGAAGACAAAAACTATAGAAGAAAACATAGGGAATCATAAAAAGGGACCCTTAAAAATGTTGGGCCTACAAAAAATAACATGTAGTTCGAGACTGAACCCATGTACAAAATGACAACAAGAGCATTGCAAACCTCATATCTGTGGAGTTGTGGAGAACCAAAAAATAGATCACTAGACATGAGTGGTTGAAGTAGAAGGTATAATTGCTCGATGATTTGTTTCTATTTTGATTGAACCTAGAGCTAACCTTAGTTATGTTGTGCCCCAAGTTGTTGGTCTTTGTGTCCTTCAAAAAAAAAAGCATAACAAAATCTTGTTGGTCCAACTAGTTATAGGGACATAAAGGACGGTGATAAAGTTAATGGAAGCATGCTCGATTGAAATGAACATGTTACATACACATGAAACATTGAATATATTTCTCATTGGCTTGTATGATTTTTTATCAACATGGATTGGTTGGCAGTGCACCTGGTCAAGCTAGACTGTTACAACAAGACCTTAGAATGTTTATAGATGACAATGGACATCCTAGGACCCTCAAAGGCATATCAAAAATTACAGTTATAAGACAGATATCAATGATGAAACTTAATAAATTCTATAGGAAATGATGCCAGTACTATACTATTCATGTACTAAAATCAACAAACAATGAGGAAAATCTTGAAGATTATCCCATATTGCAAGAGTTCCAAGATGTATTTCAAGAGAAGATACAAGGATCACCACACAAGTGAGATGTATAGTTCTCAATAGAGGTCATGCCAAGAGTAGTGACAGTATCTCGAATACATTATATGATGAGTACACCAGAGCTAGTATATTTGAAGGTGTAGTTAAAAGAGATGATGGACAAGGGATATATTAGGTTAAGTGTGTACCTTGAGGAGTACTAGATTGTTTGTGAAGAAGAAATATGGCACCCTTAGGATGTGTATTAACAATCGCTAATTGAGTAAAGTAACAATCAAGGACAAGTATTATATTCCATGCATTAATGATCTATTTGATCAATTGTAGGGATCCATAGCGTTCTCCAAGATAGACCTAAGATTGGGGTACTTCCAAGTCAAAATAAAAGAGAAAGATATCCAAAAGAAAAAATTTTAGACCAAATACAAGCACTATGATTTAGTAGTCATGCCATTTGGGCTTGTCAATGTCCCATCTACATCCATATTCCATATGAACAACATCCTTAGTAAGTAATTGGAAAAAATTGTATTGGTCTTCATCAATGACATATTCATATATTCAAATATCATGGAAGAGCATGAGGAATACCTCAATTCAGTACTACAAATACTAAGTAACCTTAAATCATATCTGAGTTCAGTAAGTGTGAATTCTACTACAAGTAGATTCACTATTTGGGTCATGTGATCTTGAAACAAGGGATTATAGTAGATCCTGGAAAGATAAAGGCAATCATGGACCAGAAAACCTCAAGGAATGTCACTAAATTGATATCATATTGCCACATTATTATTAGATATTTGTCGAAGAATTCTCCAAGATTAACCACTCAATCACTTCATTACAGAAGAAAGGAGTGAATTTTTTTGGTTAAGGGAATGTGAAGATAATTTTCATTAGCTAAATCACCTCCATACCAATGCATCAAGATTGAAGATTGTAGATCAGGAAAAATATTTCTTGGTGTACACTAATGCATGAAGAAGGGATAAAAGGAGTCCTCATGTAAGATGGATATGTAATTAGCTATGAGTCCATGAAGCTCAACAAGCACGAGAAGCATTATGTCACGCAGAACATAGAACTCACAACTATTATCCATGTCCTTAAGACCAGGTATTGATGACCAACTACAAAAATTCAAAGTATTTATTTGATCAACCCCATATAAATTCTAGGAAAGCTAGGTGGTTTCCACTGCTTAGCAAATACGACTTTTAGATATGACACATCAAAGGAAAAGAAAATCATGTGGTAGATCCATTAAGCTACAACATGCAGGTCATACACATAGCAGTGATCAACACCTATGAGACTCATCTAAGAATTGATATATTTAAAGATTCCTTGTAGAATGATGCACATTTTAAGCACATCGAGTGATCCGATTAAGAATATTAGTTTTATGTGCTAAGATCCTCCTCAGATTAGAAACAAAATTATTTTCATGTGCAAGTGTAAAATGAGTTTTTATGTTAATTTTATGAGCAATTTTAACATAAATAAGATACTAAACAACAACATAAAAATGTACAAAACATAATAAAAAAAACATCATAATAGGAACATGATGAAGGATTTCACTCCTCCTGGGCTACGTCTCCTTGGTCCATCTTCCAATGGCTTGGGCCTCTCTATTATGCTCAAATGTGTAAAACAATGTGTTTACAATACTCAAATGCTTTTGAAACTTGCTTCAATGAGTCTAGAATGTCCAAAAATTTCTACCTAGCCTCTTTCTGCATCCAATTTGGTCAAAAACTAGAGAATTTATGACCTCTCCTAGTTTTCCCACTATTCGCCCTACATTTTCCCCAAAATTTGGCATCATCTTAAAATTTTGCTTGCCAAGCACTCTAATTGAGTGACATTTTCGCCGAAAAATGGGTGAAATTATCAGATCATTAAAATTTCCTCTGACGCTTAAGTTCCTAAAATTCTAGCCAGGGGGGGGGGAGGGCACGTGCCCAGGAGCTAAGGCCAACGATTCGCCCCCACCGGTCGGGCCCCCCACTCCACCTCCTACATACTTGTTCACATGGGCGGTCACTGTTGGACTAATGGTGGTATTTTTTTTGGGTCCATGGTTAGCCCCTAACCATGGTCCGTGGACCAGGGTAGGGGGTTAACCACAATTCCCATCCCCCCAAATGATTACCACATAAACTTTAAATTCTCACGACTCCCGCTATGGTTAAGAACCAACGGTAGGTGGTATGGTAAGGCTCTGCGCTATGTGTTGGGAGGTGTCGGTTTTGATTCTTGTGGCCTCCGTCTCAGTCGTTCAACTAATTTTTAGTGCCCTCCCAAGCTACCATGTGGCGGCCTCCGGCTAGGCAATATGTCATCCTATGGTTGGCCATTGTACCAACCAATAAAACCACCCGATTCCAACCAATACTAAAGTGCCACTTGGCATGATTTGATTCCCTAAGAAAATATTGACCAATAAATTGCCACATAACCTGCCCAATCAACGCCACGTCAGCAATACAGACTGTTGACTGGGTTGTCCAATTTTTTTAAATTTGTTTGTCTGACAAAGTGAACATAACGTGTTTCTGGGAGCATATGGTGTCTGTTTCGCGCGAAATGAGTTGTGTCAGATTCAAGACTACCAGCACTATGCGGTCATTTAGGTTCCACACCATTATGATGATTTTGACTTTTGAGCATCATTTTGAGCACCTAGTCATTCCTCCCCACTAGAATCCTTTTGGACCCCAAAAGATAAATTTCAATTGTCCAGCGGGTGAGGGTACAGTTCCCTCACCTTTCCAATCTCCATCCATTTGGATTTTGAAGGATTTTTTCCCTTCGGCCCCACTCAAAGATAATCAACACTTCCCCTTTTCAATGTCCTTATTCTTCTGTTAAGTATAGTGTCTTGTTGAAGCTCATTAAGGAATTCTGGAGAAAAACCTTCAATAGATGGAATTTGAAAATTTTCTCCTTAATCTTCAATCAAAGAACGATCATACAACCTTAAATTCTCAACATTAACAACATCATAAATTTTCATATATGAAGGCAAATCCAACCTGAAGGCATTGTTACCAATCTTTTCCAAAATTCTGAATGGACCATATCTAATTGGTTTTAGCTTTTTACCTTCTCCTTGGAGACTCTCTTTGCTAATGTGAAGCCAAACTTCATCATCGAATTGGAGCTTGTGATCTACTCGATGCTTGTCGTGCCTTGCTTTGTACTTTTGGCTCTTTTCAAGTCGTTCTCAAACTTTTTGGTGTACAAATTGGGGTCAATGAACTTTCTTGCTTTGTCTATGTCACTATGACCATCAATAGAAATATATTTTTCAAAAATGAAATCCAAAGGAGATTTAGGCAAGTATCCCAAACATGCCTCAAATGTCGTTGTTTGAGTTGAAGAATGCTTGGCCTAGTTGTAAGCATGCTGAATATAGTGAAAATGTTCATCCCACAACTTAGGATGCTTGTTGCAATACCCACAAAGAAGATGTATCATTATTATGTTCACCACCTCTATTTGACCATCTGTTTGTGGATTAAAAGTTGTACTCTCTTTCAGTTTGGTGTCCATGAATCCCCACAAGCTTGACCAAAAATTCTCAACAAAGCGAGAATATCGATCACTAACAATGGATGTGGGCAATCCAAAATACACCCATACATTTTGAAAGAATAACTGAGTAGTATATTCAGATGTAAATTGTTTTTTACATGGAATCAGAATACACATTTTGTTGAACCTATCCGCAACTACATACAAATAATCATGACCTCTTTTTGACAATGGAAGACCTCCTACAAAATCCATAGAAACACTCTCCCATGGTCATGAAGGAACCGAAAGTGGTGTGTACAATCCTAACTTCCTATTGCTAGGCTTACTAGCTGCACATAATGAACATCCTTTAATAAAATGTGACACACATTCAAGCATATAAGAACAAGAACAATACCTCTGTAGATGTGTCAGTGTCTTACTTACACCGAAATGACCAGCAGTAAGAGAAGTATGTGCCTCTCTTATGATGTTAACTCTTTTTCCCTGTGGAATACAAAGCTTTCCAAGATGGTACAACAAGTTATCATGCAATTGATAATCCAATTCCTCTACTTGGTTACCTTGACTCATGATTGCATAAACATCTTGAAAGTCATTGTCTAATGCATATTGCTCAATACAACTTTCATGCAAAACAGAATTATGCTTGAGTAAAGTAGTTTCACTAACAATAGGCCTAGAAAGCATAATACAACTTTATTGTAGATACCTTTCTTATACCTGATTACCAAGTGGAATTGTTGAAGAAAACCATCCATCGGAAGTGCCTTGATTGCTACAACTTTGATTGAGATTGTAAGTATTGCAATGGTTGATGATCAGTGCGAATGATTGTTTCCTTACCCATCAAGTGGTGTTTCCACTTTTTCACACTTGGCACTAATGCATACAATTCCTTGTCATGTGTAGGATAGTTAATCATTGCACCATTAAAAGTTTCCGAATGAAAATAGATATGCTTACCATGTTGTGTGAGGACTGCACTCATGGCGTAGTCACTAGCATCAGTCTAAATCCCAACTGACTGTCTCAAGTCTAGAAGTGAAAGTATTGTTGTTGAACTGATATTTTCCTTCAGTGCATCAAAGGCCTTTTGTTGTTTGCCTCCCCACTAAAAAACCTTTGTCACACTTGTCAATGCATGCAAAGGAGCTGATATAGAAGAAAAATTAGCAATGAATTTCCTCCAATATTGGGATGCACCCAAAAAACTTCTTGCCTCAATAATTGTCTTGGGCATTGGTCAATTCAAAATGACATCAACATTGGAGGGATCTATTTTCAACTCACCTCCTCCAACAATATGACCCAAGTAAACTAAAGAAGTTTTTCCAAAATCACACTTTGACATCTTAAGGTACAATTGTTCTTTCTTCAATACATCAAGTATTTTTCTTACATGCATGACATGTTCATCACAAGACTTACTGAAAATTAAGATGTCATCTAAGTAGACTATAAAAAGCTCATTAAGGAATGGCCTCGACACATCATTCATCACACACATGAATGTAGCAGGAGCATTACATAAACCAAAAGGCATAGCTAGCCATTCAAACAAACCTTGTTTTGTTTTCAATGTTGTCTTTCAAATGTCTCCTTCAACTATTCTAATTTGACGGTAGCCACTCCTTAAGTCCAACTTAGTTAAATATTTTCATATTTCAATTGATCAAGTAAATAATCTATTCTAGGCAACGGGTAACGGTTTTTTACCATAATTTTGTTCAAGGCACGGAATTCCACACACATGCGCCATGTTCCATCCTTCTTTGGAACCAATACAATAGGTGAACCACATGGCAATAAATATGGCATGATGATCCCTTTATCCAACAACTCTTGAATTTTCTTCTTAATTTCTGCACTTTCCATCACTGACATCCTGTACATGCCAATGTTAGGAAGAGGACAACCTTGCTGCAACTGTATGTCATGTTGGATTCCTCTCTTGGGAGGTAATCCCTTTGGTTCCTGAAACATCTCATCATATTGGTTAACTACATCAACCAAATCATATTTAAATTTTGAATCGCGACCTTTAAAAGCTTCATCATCACATCATTCTTGGGTTTGATCATTAGAGCACAAAATTCTTGCTTTAATTCACTAGTCTTTTCATCTACCCTGCTTAACAAGTGAAAGATTTAGTTTCTTGCTATGAGCTCTCACAATATATTTTACTCCATATTTGAACAAATTGTATTTGTTTTCATGTCTATGGAAGATAGATTTTCTATCATAGAGGTACGGGCTGCCCAAAACTATGCCACATATATCTAATGGCACAACATCAAGCTCCACTTCATCTATGAAACTTGTAGTAATGGCGAATTTCAGTTTACACTTTCTAGTAACCTGCAATTGTGCATTGTCACACACCCATCCAAGTGGATATGGTTTATGATGTGGAATGGTTTCCAAATTTAAACTTTTGACAATGTTTTCATAGATAAGATTGGTTTGAGAGCCACTGTCGAAAAATGTGTCAATCTTGCTGTGTTTTGAGATCACCCTTATGTGAAAAAGTTATATCAACCTATTTTCATTTGGAGTTTAATTTTGTGAATTTGAAGAACTAGTGAAGAATAGTATACCTAAGGTAACTGTGTAAACCCCCTATGTACTTCAACAACGTGTCTTGTGATTGAAAATCTACACCTAATATTAAAGACATCTTTCTGAATTCTTGGGTGTAATCTTGCACATTTTGAGCTTTAAGCTGTCTAAATTTCTATCAATTCATGGTGGCTTTCTACATATAAGCTAGAGGGTACAATTGTCTTCATATTGCAGCAATGAAATTAGACCAAGAAGTTGACATCTTACCATGTTTTTTTATCTCCTCTTGTGTCTTTGATTCCCACCATACTAGTCTTGCACCCTCCATTCTCAAGGAAGCTAACTAAATCTTTATGGTATCCTCTTAAAGGTTTTGAATTCTACAATAGACCTCCAACTCACGATTCCAATTATCAATCTTCTTTGCATTCACTTCACCATTATACATGGGCAGCTCAAATTTAACATCAAGTTTTTAAAAAGGTGATTTACCAGTTCTTTTTTAGGTATGTTGAAGAGTATGAGTAAGGGTTTTGTTAGTGGAAGAGGGTGAAGATGCTTGTGAAGAAGAAGATAAAGAAGCTGGTGGATAGGGTGGAGGTTTGTCTCCATTTCCATTACCTACTCCTGAAGAACCTTCTCCTTTGGGAGGTTTGGAACTTTCACCTTGCAGCCTAGTATTCCTCTCATCATAGAGGACCTTCACCATCTCTGTCATATCAAAGAAAGCCTTTCTGAAGACCTTCTCGTCTTTTATCATGTTTGTAGGTTCTCCTTCATGATAAATGCTATTTGGAATTTCAACTGCAACTTGAGGATGAACTGGTGTTGGAGATTATGGCAACCTTTACCTCCTTCCCCTTGACCCAACTTCAGGGCTTCCAAACATCTTCCCTTCTCCTCTTTTGAATTTTAACCTTGTAAGCATGGCATAATCTTGCAAATAGTTAAATCCTTCTTACACAAAGAAAACCTAGTGCTCTGATACCAAAATGATGTTATTAATAATATTAGTTTCATGTCCTAAGATCCTCCTCATATTAGAAACAAAAAAAATTTCATGTACTTAAGTATTCATGAGTTTTGCAAGTGGAAAATGAGTTTTTATGTTAATTTTATGAGAAAATTTAACATAAATTAGAGACTGGACAGTAGAATAAAATTGTGCAAAACATCACCAAAAACACATCACAACAGGAACATGATGAAGGAGTTCACCCCTCCTGGGCTACTTCTCCTTTGTCCAGCTTCCAATGGCTTGAGCCTCTCTATTATGCTCAAGTGTGTAAAAATATGTATTTACAATGCTCAAATGCTTCTAAAACTTGCTCCAATGAGTCTAAAATGTCAAAAAATGGCTACCAAGCCTCTTTCTGCATCCAATTTGGTCAAAAACTGGAGAAGTTATGACCTCTCCTAGTTTTCCCACTATTCGCTCTACATTTTCCCCAAAATTCAGCATCATCCTACAATTTCACCTGCCAAGCACTCTAACTGAGCAACATTTTCGCCAAAAATTAGGCAAAATTGTTGGATCATTAAAATGTTCTCCAACACTTAAGTTCCAAAAATTTTGGCCACATGCCCGGGGCCTAAGGCCAATGGCCTGCCCCCATCAGTTGGACCCCCCACTCCACCTCCTACATACTTTTTCACATGGGCGGTCACTCTTGGATACAGTAGTGGTTTTTTTGGGGCCATGGTTAGCCCCTAACCATGGTCTGTGGACCGGGGTCAAGGGTTAACCACGGTCCCCATCCTCCCAAACGATTACCACATAAACTTTAAATTGTCGCAACGCCCACTATGGTTAAGAACAAACGGTAGGCGGTATGGTAAGGCTCTACATTGTGTGTTGGGAGGTGCTAGTTTCGATTCCTATGGCCTCCAACTCAGTCATTGAACCAATTTTTAGCGGACTCCCAGGCTGCCACGTGGCGGCCTTCAGCTAGGCCACGTGTCAACTTGTGGTTAGCCACTACACTGACCAATAAAAAAACCCCATTTCCTACCAATACTAAAGTGCCACTTGGCATGACTTGATTCACTAAGAAAATATTGACCAGTCAACTGCCACATAACCTACCCAGTTAGTGCCACATCAACGGTACAAACTGCTGACTAGGTTGTTCATTTTATTTTAAATTTTCTTGTTTGACAAAGTGAACAAAACATGTTTCTGGGAGCATACAATGTTCGTTTCGCGCGAAATGAGTTGCGCTAGATTCAGGATGACGAGCACTATGCGGTCATTTAGGTTCCACACCATTATGACGACTTCGATTTTTGAGAAAAATTTTGAGCACATGATCATCGAGGAATGCCTACAACAAAGTATTGAAGCACCAAGATGTGTAGGATATCGATAGACTAAGGATGGATTGTTGATGTACCATGTGAAGTTGTACATACCATATTATGTTGAAGTGAATTTTTTTATCTTGGATGAACTACATAAAAAACCTTACTCTAAGCACCCTAGTTATCAAAATATGATTACAACCACGTGTAAGCTATACTACTTGCTTGGGATGAAGAAGGAAGACATGGAATACATTTCTAGATGTTTGGAATACTAGCAAGTTAGGGTTTCACATCAATATCTAATAGGTTCATTGCAACCTCTTCCAATTCAAAATTAAAAGTGGGAAACCATAACCATGGAGTTTATCACAGGATTGTTGAATATCGCGAAGTAGCACGATTCCATAACCATAGTAAGGGACAAGCTGAGCAAAGCAGCTTGTTTCATCCTAACAAAGTCCAATCACAAGGAAATTGACATTGTTGAGATTTTCATGAAATAAATTTTTAAATTACATGGTATGTTGTAGGTAATTATGTCTTATTGAGATGTTAAGCTCACCTCAATATTTGGAAAGCATTGTTTGAGAGAACTGGAATGCAATTAGCTTTGAGTACTGCCTACCATCCCCAAATGGATGGATAGACAAAAATGACAAATTAGATATTAGAAGATATGCATCACATGAAACTAACGAGTAAAGTATTGAATGGGAGGAGTATATACCTTTAGTAGAGTCTACATACAACAATGGCTACCAAGAATCATTGAAAATAAGAACATTTGAGGAACTATATGGTCAGAAGTCTAATACTACTATTAATTGGGACCATCTAGCGGATCAAATTACAATTGGACATGGCATGCTAAAGGAAATGGAACAAGAAGTCTTACAAATCAAGCAAAAGTTAAAGGCAACACAAGTCACCAAAAGAGTTACATAGATAAAAATAAAATCCATAGGGAATTTAAGGTGGTGGATCACGTGTATCTCTAAGTTAAGCCCAAGAGAAGTTCATTGAGGATAGGAAGTTCTGCCAAATTTGTGCCCTACTACTATGTTCCACTTAAGATTTTGGAAAGAGTTGGACCTATGGCATATAAATTTGCATTACCTCTTAATTTTAAAGCCTGTGATGTATTTCATGTGTCCTTGCTTAAGAAATATGTTTATGATTTGAATCACATCATTGATTGGGTTGTGATCTAGGTGGATCCCAAAGGAGTATTTTATCCCAAGCATCAATGCATACTAGAAAGGAAGGAAACATTTCTCATGAACCAATCCATTGCATAGGTCAAGTTGCAGTTGAAGCACTATGGAGTGAATGAAGCCACGTGGGAACTAGAGGATGCCATGAAAACGGCATACCAATTTTTGTTTACTATAAAAAATCAATTTTGCTAATTTCATAATACCGAGGATGGTGTTATTTAAGGGGATGGGTAATGTAACACCCCATTTTCTCCCAATTTGTAATAATAATTAGGACTTGGTGTTGTGGTAAATCACATATTAGATGCTTGGTGATTTTTGAATTATGATGGGCCAATTTTAAATTATGTATATGTATTTCCTTAATTAATTAAAAATGTCACCAACCAACTACTTGAAGGGTGGAGAATTGGTACTAGCCATGACACCATGAGTGGGAATCAATGTTGATAAATCACCTCACATATTATGAAATTAGCCATAGCCAAAAGCCCATGTTGTCAAAATGACAAAAAAAAAATTTGAAATTATTTCTCTTTTCCACTTCCCCAAAATTAGTTATTGAAGGGAGTTGGGTTGTTTGGAATCCAACCACCAATAGTTATGGAGATGTAGAGATTGTTTGAGTAGCTAAAAATGGTCATAGATGGGTATAGCAAGTACCCATCTTGAGTTCTATGCTCTCACCCACAAAATCCCCTAACAAAGGCTAGAAAATAATGGGTTTTCTTTGGCTTGAGTAGGAGAATGCAAGTGGGGGTCGATTAGGAATTTTTTCTTACTGTGGAGAGTGTGTTGAAGACTTCAGAAGTTCAAAATAAGAGTTGACAGAGAGTAGAAAGCACCCTACATGTGAAAAAAGAGTTGAATCACGAGTAGGTTTTCTGCTAGTAATTTCTAACAGATAGAAATTCCTAGGGTGCCAAGATTCATGCCTCAATGGTGTCGAATCCAAATGGTGACCTTTCCTAAGTTTTTTGGGCATGTTAAATATTTAATTTTACTTCTAATTCAAGGCAAAAAAACCAAAACCTGAGTTGGGAAGAAGGGGGCTACAAATTTGATGTTAATTGAGTTGAAGAGTAACCACTAATGATCCAAATGTTGATGTGGATATTCCACTAGACATTTCATTGCAACAAATATGTAAAAATAAATCGAAATCTATACTATGAAGGGTTAATTCCTTTTAAATTCCATATTTGTTATTATTGTTTTGTTGTTTACACATGCAATAAATAATATGCAGAAAACAGAGAACAAATAAATACAATCACTCATAAACCATAATGAACACCATGATAAGCTTTGGGAGACCTTTACAAGAGAATACCCAACTAGAAGGTGAGCCTCCTTTGCTCTCTCTTTTCTAGAATAGAAATGATGCAAATATAAAAGAGAAGGCACTCTATGGATTTCCCAATACATGTGGCTCATGGATTAATAAAAAACAAAAACACTCCCTATTTTGCTCACTCTCTCTATCCACTCTTAGCTACTCCACTCTACTATGGAAAAAAATGCACTGGAATAGAATGAGCTCTCTTTTTCCTCCTAGTGGCCTATTTATAACACAACACACTAGCTAACTAGGGGCTAAGTTTGACTCCTCCAACTCTCAACTAGAGTCACAACTTTAACCCTTCTAGAGTCTTCTACATAGTCTTCACGTGGTTATACGCTTTTCTATGAGTATCAATGGCTAACATAGCATCCTCTGTAATTATGAGATCCTTTTCTATGAGTATCAGGCACTGACATGGCATCCTTTCTAGTTAGGATGGTAAATCATGATAGGCCGACTTCCAAGGGGCATAAATTTTACATGTGAACTTCAATTGATGTGATTTTTGCACCATTGGAAAGGTCTTCGAGTGTAGAAGAACATAAAAAAATTTGGAACTTATGTAGCTTATTTTTTCCCCACAAAAAATTTCAAATAAGGCCTCAAACTATCCCCAAAAGTTTCAAACCTCAATCCTCCAAATTAGGCCATGCCAATCAAATTGTTCTTGTAAGATAATTACTTCAATATTTACACTCTAAAAGCATCAATATGGATGAAAA
Source organism: Pinus taeda (assembly GCA_000404065.3). Taxonomy (NCBI): domain Eukaryota; kingdom Viridiplantae; phylum Streptophyta; class Pinopsida; order Pinales; family Pinaceae; genus Pinus; species Pinus taeda. Next base: position 41,279 of record APFE030816927.1, on the reverse strand, counting down.
ATAATATAATGATCCAATCCAAATCAATGGATAGGGGAGGTCAGTAAGGGATTGCATTGGTAGAGAAGGAACTCCCTTGTGCAACTACAACCAATTAGGAAAGCATCTAGTCAATATGTGGAAGTCACGAACCTAGTGAGTAGAGGGTGACTATCATTATTTGCCTATGAAGGAGAGTGGCTTTCACAACTGAAAATTTATTTCAAAACTTGAGCTTTCCCCTTGTGGTATCATGACTTGGTTAAGGATTGACCAATTGTAGGCAAGACAGGCCCAGTTGACCCTATGGTAGGATGGAAAGGTGCACACCCTTCTTTAGTTGCAACCATAGTATTTTAGATAAGTATCTAGATTTATTTTTAGCTCATGCTTTCTAGTTATAAATTTCTTCAATACATTGCATATTTGATTATTACATGTTGTGCATGACTCTTTAATAATGATTTCTATATCATCATTAAATAAATAGTCATAGAAGAGTGTTTATGAAGATACCTTTGGAAACTAGGATATTTAGATAGAGGAGGAATGACCTACTATAGAGTTTTATGAACCCAAAACTAGGATATTGTATTAATCACGACTAAATTCTAAGTTTTATAATAAAACTAAGTGGGTTATAGTATTCACAACACATCTAATGTTGTAATGTAATATATTCACTAATTCACTTCGAATTTCCTTGTAATTATGTCCTTGAGTAGGGGGCAGGTCATCTTAAACACCTGAGCATGTGGGAGCATGCTAATGCTCCTCGAGTTCACCCCTATATTGCCATACTTTTCCTCAATTACTTCCCTACAGCTATGTATATTTCTAGGCATGAGAGTTGCCACATTGTGTTAGGGATTAGCCATAATTATGTGTTAACATTAGAAAGAAATTAACTAAGAGAAATCAATTTATCATCAACAAAAAACAAACATGAGCACAATGTTTATCTTGGAAAACCCCAATCTAGGGAAAAACTAGCTAACAAAATATTCTATTAGTGTCCCTTGGCCAAACTCGACCAAGCCGACCAAGTGAGCTTTCACAGCTCACATCCCTAACACATTACAATGAAGTATTCCCAAGTCTTTTCAAGGCTTCATTACATGCAATCCATGAGTACAAAACCATGGGCAACCAAAATCATGTGCCCAACACCACCATTGTTTGATTGAGCAACTTTGACTCTTTCAATGAGTCAAGTTTCATTAGGGGAACTTTGAGGTCTAAAATGGGCCTCCTAAAGAAATTGTAAAATAATAATGGAAATAATAAAATAAGATTAGATTACATCATCAAATTTTAAAGGGAAAAAAAGGAAAAACTATTTTTTCAACTAGTAATTTCAACTTATCTCCCTATGGGTTTACTCAAATTTCAAATGAAAATACTCGTTGGACGCAAAATTTGATTACTCATCCAAGGAGTACCCATGTTGTATACTTTTGATAGACCATGCTACACGAAAAATGAGAAATACATGAAAAATGTGATTTTAATCACGTATTTTCATGTATTTCTCATTTTTTGTCTACCAAGGTCCATCGAAAGTATGCAACATGGGTAATCCTTGGATGATGAATTAAATTTTGCATCCAATGAGTACTCCTGCTCGAAATTTGAGTAAAAACTTAGGGAAACAAGTTGAAAATACGAGTTTTAAAAAAAAATTTAAAAATAAAATAAATAAATAAATTATTTATTTTTTTTATTTTATTCTTTTTACTTTTTTCCTCCAAAAATGGTGAATCATCCCCTATGGTTGACATCATCATCTTGAATCTTATTGGTTCTTATAAAGTTGATTTTTGTTGTACATTTTTCTTAGGAGGCCCATTTTAGATCTCAAAAATCCCCTAATGTACCTAACAATCCCCTTTAAACCTGGGGTTGAGTTTCCCCTTGACCAAATCCAACCAAACCAGTCAAGTGAGCTAGTATCACTCACCTCCAAGCCCCACCCCCATCAAATTTTATGTCCAAGGTATCCTATAATTTGGCATGCCAGTTATCACCTAGGTATAACTCTAGACTTTACCAGTGATTTCCCAAGGTACACACGTTTTACTAGGTCTTGCAACTGTATGCCCATTTACATGAAATTAAATTTGTTTTTTATTCCATTATAATTTATTGTTGTTGTTGCTACCTCAAAACTTATGTTGTCGTCCTCTTGACTTGGCACATATGATGCTCTCCTCTATGAATCCATAATAAATCTTCTCATTAAAGCATTCCATCAAATACTTTATGTACATTCTTGGCATAAATTACTTGATCATATGCTTTCTTTGATGTTGCCTACTCAGCCAATGATCATGGCATCATCCACTAGGAAGGGCAGATACTCCACTTCATGACCTCTTAAATTTTTTTTATCAACCATTGCTACCACAAATTCACACAATTATTCTCCTCATAGCTTTAGGAATCACGCATTCTCAATGTACTCACTGTGTAGGTGCATCTTCTCTTTCTAAAATTTCCCAACACTGGAATAGTTGTTGATAACTATCCTCACACACAAAAAAAACTTCCTTTGATAAGTATCCTCACACCCAAAAAAATCTTCCTAGCTTTTTGCAATAGACCAATTTCCTTAAAGGGTCTAGATTAACCTAGCTCTGATACTATGTTAAAAGTTACAAAGATATATAAATTTACTAGCAACAAAAACTCACATAAACATAATGTTTATTCTAGAAAACCCCAATCTAGGGAAAAACCAACTAACATAATATTCTATTAGTGTCCCTCAGCCAAACCTGACCAAGTTTTCCAAGTGAGCCTTCACCACTCACATGCCTGGCACATTACAATGAAGAATCCCCAAGCCTTTTAAAGACATTACATGTAATCCATAAGCACAAAACCATGCGCAGTGAAAACCATGTGCCCAAAATCACCATTGTTTGACCAACCAACTTTAAATCTTTCACCAAGTCAAGTTTTACCTACTAGTATGGGGGGTTCATCCTTCATCTTACGAAATACATAAACCTCGTCAATTTTTTGAATCTTAAGGGTTTTTTTGCCACTCAAGAGTCATTTTGGAGTGCACATCTAGCTTGTATACTCCATCTTGGGAAGTTGGCCCTTTTAGTTCTCAAGACTAAGCCTTGTTGTAGTTGTGTAAGAAAACCTCATATTCTTGGGGGAAGGGCCATGGGCATGATTGGTTGATGGCCAATGTGTGAGGGGCCACATTCACACCTGGGACATGAGTGTTATTCTCATGTATTTGTGCTTGCATACCTCTCCTTGATGTAATAATATATTATGTTGTCAATAACCTACTATATTGGATGCCTTAGTGTAGATAAATACTCACACAACACCCTTTGGTTCTCCCTATTAGCTCCCTGTAATTACCTCTAGGCTGAAAAGAGGATCACAAGGTTAACCACAAACCACTTGTGGAATTGGAACCTAGCCCTTCCAAATCCAGAGAGGGCTCTCTCTATAAGATTTTCAGTCAATTAGATAATTGAGTGTTTCATATTTTTGGCTAGTTCTTAAGGACAAAGAGAAATGAATTTGTTTTAAAGGTTTGATGGTAGGTGTGAGTCGAAATCCATTGGGCATGGAGTCACTCTTAGCTTATGTTTTCAATGAATAAGTGGGATAATGAATGATTTGTAATGGATACTAAATCAAGAAGAAAAGGTATTGTAGACTCATGTGCAGGAATGCCTATATTATTTTAGTGCAACAAATCGAAAAGATTGTGAATAATATAGACCATTAACAATTAGAAAACATAACAGACACACATCAACACAGTCAAAATAATGAAGGAGTTCACCAGACCCCTTGCCTACGTCTCCTGGTCCAAGCTATTAGTGTCGACCTCTATATTATGTCTTCAAGAACAGAGTTTACAAGTGTGAGCTCAATTAGAGACATAACACAACAAACAGTGATATTACATAGGGATTTCACTCAAAAACCTTGAGTCTAAAGACTGCACAGACTCGCCCTCTTAGTGCCTCGGATCAACTGTTTGTAGTTGTGCGTTTTCTCTGACTCTTTGTATGTGAACCCCCATGTTCTCTGTGTTAATCGACGTTTTTAAAACCATTTTGTTACCCTCTGTAAAACATGGAAACTGTAACAATTTACCAACGAAGGAACCGGCAGGCGCGGGTGGACCCGATCGTCGGCCTTCCTCTGACACGAATCCCGAAACGAATGGATCGGACCGTTGTCATGCCTCGTCCGCCAACACCCTTTGACATTCTGCACCGTTTGATTTGCCTTCATCCGATGGTTCGCATCCAACCTAATCATCAAACAGCGCGCTCAATCTCCACCATCTTATCCATGATCGCTAATCCAACCGCTGACGGCCATTTCGGGTGGCCCACTTGCACAGAGATTACCCACCTGAAAAAGCAGTTTTCTCTCTCCTGCGGCGTGCTACGTGTCGACTGGTGTATGGAATCGGGTGAAGCCCTTCTAATACCACTTACCACCTGAAGCCCACCTGAGATACCGTTTACCATGGAACTCAAAAGGTTCGTTGTTTTATTCATAAATCCATCGGGTCCGCTGCCTGATGAGGTTTAGCGGTAAACGATGTTTAACCTCATTAATCACGTTTTCCGATTTTAACCCGTTCCACATCTTTGATGCTATGAGCCAATCTCCAACTACCACCTCATCCGTTGCGCTAACATCACCAGAAACCTATGACTCTATCCCGGGTTGCCACATGTCCTGTGGACGTAGCCATTGATTCTCTGGCCCGAAGTTTGACTTGGTTCTATTCTCAGATTTACATGTGATTCAATCTCATCCGTTGATCCCATAGATCCAACGGCTCTGGGGCATTAAGGTTGTGCTTCTTCGCTTCTCGCTTCATTTGGGTTTTCTGCCATACTCTATTTGCGTTTTTTTTTTTAACATATTTGAAGACTTAGACTTAGAGGTTCTATTCAAGATCCATTTTGGATCAATGAAGATATATTGCAACAAGATAGGCAGCCTTCTAGTGTTCAAAGAAAAATTTCAATGTAGGAGGGCAAGTAGAGAAATAATGAACTTAACAACACCTAAAGCACCTCACCAGGGGTGAATTTCAGATGTTTACTAAGGAATAAACATTAAAATGCTTAGCAAGACATGACAGAGAACCTTAACATTGAATTCTGAAATCAAATTTTGTTTTACTAAAAATGAAATAAGACATTCATGAAGGGAAATAATATAAGGTAATGAACAAAATAAGAAATCAAATCACCATAGAGGACTGACACTTGAATTCCTGCAACAAGTCGCTTTGTCCTTTTTTCATTCACTGAAATTTTTATAAAATGTACAGAACACAAGTATTTTTTCTCACACTCTGACAAACCCCTTTTTCATCTTCTTCCATCATTAAATACAAAGAGGAATTCGAAATTACCACTTAAGGTGGTCGAATTCACTAAACAAGAGTAAAACAGGCTCGATACAATGTATTGGATCCCGAAGGTATGGAAGCCTGTCATTTCTGATGAAATTAATATCTACCCCTGTGCTAGGGGTTTCTTTATAGTAGATTTTGAAAATCCTGAAAGCAGACAATGTATTCTAGATTCTGCCCTTGGTTTTGGGAAAACTCAGGCCTATTCATGAAGCCCATGGAACCCACATTCGATCCCTCAAACAACAGTCATAACCTCAGCACCAGTTTGGGGTGAGATTGCCAAGCCTACCCTTGCATCTCTAGAATCTCTCCTCGCTAAAAGCCATTGGAAATGCAATTGGGAAATTTTACTGCAGGTGCTCAGAAACAGAGGAATATGCCAGAACCACCTATGCCACATTTGTGTGGAAATGGACTTCAGCGCCAGATTCCCAGCAGAAATAAACTCAACAAGTAAAGACTATGTGTGGAACCAGAAACTCAATTATGAAAGTGTCCTCTTCCAATGTCGATCCTGCTTTGAGACAGGTCATCTAGCCAAAAATTGTCCAAAAGCCTCCCAGAAAAATTCTGCTAGAAAAAACCACCACAGATCTACATGGTGGGAAGGATCACAAAAAGAACACTACATTGTCATCAAAGAAGAATACTCTAGAGAAAACTCTGAATCACAAGAAATCGGGCAAGAAAGAAACAACTCTCAAGACAAGCAGGGAGAAAGCCCCGCCCAACAACAAAAAAGTGAACTCGACAACCCCTCAAGCATAAACAGTTATGAGGATTCGAATACTACACAAAATAAATCTTCATTTAACAGCGAAGCAGATCTCCTAGACCAAACTTCTTCTCCGACTATCTTCAAAAGGACGAACACAATAGATCGTGAAGCTAAGACACCAATGTCCCAAGAACTAGAAGAGATGAAGGAGATGCAGAATAAAGAAAGTTGGAAGACTGTAGAGAAAAAAAAGAAAGCTACAGCACCAATCTCGCCAAGAAAGACGAGGAGCCAGACAATTAAAAACTAAGAAAATTATAGGTCCGATAGACCAATTTGGTTTCAGTGGATGGTAACCACTATCATCATCATCGTCATCATCAGAAAAGTAGAAACCTGCCATATAGAAGCTATCATAATTTCGGAAACATCATTGTTTTAAAGCTTACAAAAATTTAGAAACAACGTGTCCAGACTTATCAATTAAATTAATTTATCTATGCTTATCCACAATTATCCGATCGCTAACATACTTCTAGAAAGTTCTGAAATACCAAAATGCAAAAATAAGCCTGACTAATATAGTTGTGCAACAGGGTGAAATAGGCCTCCAAGCTTGACATAGTTGCAGATCATCCTGGACAAAAACGAGCTAATCAGTATGCTTGAAATGGTGTTGTGCTGGTGTAGAACCCCTGAAATATCCCCTTGAACCTTTGCCAACCTCCCAACTAAATGCTTAACACTTGCGCAACAAAATTCAAATTTTGAATTTGTTTGACATTCCTACTCCAAAAAACATTGTAGTGCCCAACCATCCATCACATTCATCCTTATAGCACCCACCATACCTCCAACCTACCAAAATTCGAATTTACAAATCGAATTTCAAAAAGCAATCAAAATTCTGTCAACAAGAAATTATGGAAAATGGGTCTCCAAGTGACACTTGTAATTCCCAAACCTTGATACCTGTGCACAAACTAAGTGAGGTTTTTGTTATTTGGCCTATGCTAGACAAAAACCTCTTTTAGTTTTGAAAAATTCACTTCCATATATAAGAAAAGTGCGCTAAAAACCAATGGTTGAAACAGGGGGAAAATGCAAAATTGTATTTTTTGAAAAATAGACCTCCAAGAGCGATTCATATCTCCAAACCCATAACACCTGTACAGAAAATGAAGGAGGTTTTTGTTCTTTGCCTCGTGCTTGGAAAAAACCTCTTTCAGTTTTTCGAAATTCAATTCTATTTGGTCGGAAACAACTTTTGAAAATGAAGACAAAAACAGTCAATTTCGGAGCAAATTCATAACATAGTGTAGCAAACCTCCATGGTTGATATGGTTGCAGATGGTTCTGTGCAAGGTTGAGTTTGCAGATGTGCTTGAGATGACCTAGTGATGATGTAGCACCCTTTGAGTACTTCCCTCCATGCTTGCAGACCTCCAAAATGGATGTTCTCAATTTGCACAACATTTGCGCAACGACCTCCTTTCTTCTGAGTTTTCAAACACTAGCTTTCAATTCACAACTGCTTTGAATGCGGGTTGCAACGAGGTGGGAATGAGCACAATTTTAAAAAAAAAATTGAATTTAGTGCCTCCATATGCATTGTTTCATGTCATGACTATGAATGGTTGAGTGGAGGAAGAGTGAGCTAACATGAGAATATCCTTTACTAATGAGACTAATGATGAGAAGTGAAGACCACTAATAGATTTATGATGAATGAAAACCCCATGAAATGACCCCTTGAACCCTCAATAATTCCTTTTCCCTCCATGATTACGCATTTGAATTTATGACCTTATGACCTTCTCATGAATTTTAGACTTAAGACTTTTGCAAAATTCAACATTAGATTCAAAAACCTCTTTATGACATGAACCTTTACAATGGGGATGACAACCTGTGACACACACAAACCCTTTCATATAGAAACCTTTAGACTATGACACCTTGTGATTCATATGCTAAATTTTACAAACGGAACTCCAGTATGGAATAGTCAGATAAGCAAACACTATGATTCGTAGACTATAGGAGCCTAACACACCCAACAATGAATGAAATCTCAATAGATTAGTAGGGTGAAATTGAAGGCATTGGTAAAAAATAGCTTCATAATAAAATAGAAGAACATTGTAGAACATGAACTTGCTAGAATGGTGGTAGCTATCTCTGAAGAAAGAGAGAGATAACAAACTACATACAATTGCAAAAATCTATTACAAGACATCGAAAGAATGACCTTTTAACATAAAGAAAGAACCCTCTAGGTCCAAAACCCTAACTATAAAACATAAAATGCCAAAAAGTTTGTGGGCCCCAAGGTGGTTAGTTGGTACATCAACTTTCTCAAGGCACAACTTTTGCATACAATCTTTGTTTGGAGCACATAATAGCTAGTTGAAAGGAACCATCCAGGGATTACAATTTTCAAATGGGGTGAGGGTGTGCCATGGCAAACCTTGCTCCCTTAAATGGCCAAATAACATATTTTAAGGTCTCAAAACAAACCCGGAAATTTAAGACCCAAAAAACTATAAAAAACCTAGCAAAAAAATAGAAAATTTTACCACCTAAATCATTCATTTAAACTCTCAAAAAAATGTAACTTCATAATTTGAACTCTCAAAAAAATGTGACTTCACAATTCTGAAGATATTAAAAACATAAAACAAATTCAAACTATAAAATGAAATAGAGAATTTCCTATATAATAAACTTGAAGACAAAAGTGAAAATACATCTCTATAAATGCAATTAAAAATCCACAACATACCAACTCGTCAATTTAAAAAAGAAAAACTTATTAGAAATTAGAAATGAGCAACCATACGTAAATTGATCTGAATCATCCTAAACCTAATTCCAAGCTAAAGCATAATTTGTATTTTTTTTAAGCACTACCTTACATTCACCTAAATCCATGTCACGTGGATTCAAGTCCAAAATAAAATTACAAGGAGAACATAAAGGTATGTTATAAATTTTACTGAATATTTTGTAAAAGCAATAACTCATATGACTACACAAAGTTGACACTCAACATCAAACATTTTGTTATGTGCCATTGTAGTTACAAACATGTCTCTTTTTTCCATAAAAATAATGGTAATTCTATACTCCAATCTTGGTGACAAGTTATATCAGTTGCAAAGGTACATATTACACGTGCATATTTCCTGAGCATGCACTGTGTTTTATTTTACACAGAACAAAAAGCATAATAGGGAAAAAAAAAATCCAAACCATAAGATGCTTAGAAACTGAGCCATAAAATATGTGCAGTCATAGGATGTTGAACACTCGGTACATAAAGCATCTTTTCACGAAGAATCATCACTTCTTGGGCAGAGGAAAAATTGAAGCTTTTAATAATTGATTTTGCTTCTAAAAGGCAAATTCAATTTATTTCCTGTGAATATGTTGAATCCCTACCCATTATGGCACTGACTCATATGCTAACATTTCAGGCTTGTTTACGAAGGAAATTTCATTGTATTCATGTTGTTAGCTTGATGCAACTCTGTGCTCGCTTGATGTAACTCTGTGCTCCATGAAATCATATAGGGTGCATTTCTCCAAATTAAAAATGAATTTTTTTCTGAAAGAGGAAAGCCTTACCCATCATCTAAACACTCTAAAACCTATATCATCCATAATCTTCTCCATCTGCCTCCAAACAACACTTATTTAGACGAACTGCTTCTCTAAATCTATGCCATTCATAATCTGCTGCATCTGCCTCTCACAAACAGCAATTGTTTAGACAAACGGCTTCTGATCATCGGGCAGATCAGCATCCTCTAAGAATTTTGGAGTAAACATCATTTCCATATAAAGAATTTTGTAATTTCCTGCCCTATGCAATCAACTCTTTTACTCGTTCGAACCATGTTTTCTCTTGTTGCCTCTGAATCTCTAATCCCTTCTGTAGTTGGAAGCTGACATCTGCAAGAAACAAAATGACCCAATAATTTGCCCATCTGCATCTGTTCTTTTGTTGGCTGTTAGAAGTGCTTCCACATAGTTCCCGTTTCTGTCAAAAAATGCAAATGGGAACTTTTCTATTTCATCTCCATTAATTGCACTATGCAGCAAAACTGTGAACTCAGTCACTGCCCCCTGATCTTTTAGAGGACAGCAACCGCCAAAAATTTCTCCAACAAGCATTTTCCCAACAACCTCATCCCTTGTCCAGCCTGTTACTTTTTCCATCGCTGCATTCCATTCGGAGCAGCAGACTGATTTATCTGAAGCAAATATGGGAGGAATCAGAGGATTGGGGTTTTGCACAATAGACTTGTAGTCACCTTGGATTTGGGCGAACTTATCCATGGCCACTTTTTGACTTGTAATATCTTGGCCCACAAAGCATACTCCAACAATATTTTCTGTATAATCCCTACTTGAACAAGCATTGGCAACCAGAATTACAGCTTTCTTCTGCCTTTGTTGGCCAAAGGTCCTTAGCATCATCTCAACATTTTTCTCTTCTTCCCCTGCGAAAGAGACAAAGGGCATTGATGATGTTATTTTGTTAGGAAGCATCTGTATGACAAACCAAAGTTGCAGAGCTGTTTCTAAATCAAACCTTGTACGTGTCTGACTTCATGAATAGAGAGTTTCATATATTTTATAAGAACGAACACACAATATATCTCCTCATGGATAGTCCAGATGCAATGTTAATAAAATTCAAGTCAACTGATACAACTTTCTTAAAAATATTGACAGGTATAGGTAGGTGCCTATATGTGTGTAGTTCAATTGATTGATAGATGGAATTAACATCCCAACAGAAAAAATGACATACCTCTTAAGGCTCTGTAGAGCATTTTTTTAACTGTCTCCACAGATTCTTCAAAAACAAGATCCTGAACAAGAGACTTGCCCATGGCTTCTCCAACTGGAAGGCCTGTCAATTCTGCCACTTTTGCATTCCATCCAGTTACAAGTCCATTAGAATCTACGGCAAAAATAGGTGCTGTAGTCGTTTCAATCACACGCACCATCTCAGTAGCCGCAGACCTAAGTTTATCTAAGCCTTGCAATCTTGAATCCTCCAGCTCAGAAGGATCCATAGCTTTAGTGCCACTTTCATCAATGTCTTGAAATGAACCTCGTAGAATAAGCTGTAGCGAGTGAATTGCATCAATTTCCACATCTTCCCATGGTAGGCTTCTTCTTTGGACCACTTCTAGAAATGCCTTGAAAGAGGAAGTAGGGTGCATCCGGCCATAATCTTCATCACTGGAATGATTTTCTGTACCTCCCCACTTCAACTCTTTTGCAGTTTGGGATCTGAACCAAAATACAAAATATTTTGAATTAATTCTAGCAGCAGCCATGCCACAGACTGCATCCCCAAGATAGGTGGCACCAGGATAACCAGCATCTGTCAAACTATTTGTGTTAATGCCTGTTGAATCCCCGTGGTATTCAAGCAACCAATCTGCAATATCCACAATTTGTGCTTCAGTTGGGGTCATTCCCAGCATCCAGCACATACCTCTGTAATAGAGAGCAGCACCATCACACTTGACAAGATCCATGATACTGGGAGACCGAGTTACAATTCCAATTGGACCATCTCGGAGAAGCATATCACACAGAAGCGTTTGAATCGTAAAAATGCGTTTCTCCTTCAATTGAGCTGCCACCTGCAATTCCATGCTCAGCTGAAGACCAAATGCTTGTATCAGATATTCACAAGCATAGCGATGATGAAACGGAACGGCCCGCGGCGAGGTGTGGTGGCACACAACCAAACCCCAGAGCTTCATGGAATTTCGTCCATTCCCTCCCCCTGCGCTATCATTTCCGTTAATAATCACAGCCATAACAAGCGAAGCAATGGAACCCATGTTGGTCATGAATTGCAAATGGCACTCATGGGCCGCCCGGAGCGTGGAACCCACTAAACAGAGAGGCTGCGTCAATTCCTGTGACTGGATAAGTTTCACAGGAGCTGCCTTGCAATCGCAAATCATTCGCACCTTGTTCTGCATAACAAGAAACCGAGCTGCCTGAGGAATATCGGTGGCAGGGTAATGCAACCCAAGATAAGGCTCCAAGTCTGGTGGCTTAATTTCTGCAACAATTTCCCCGTGTTCGTCTTCGTGAAACTTGTACACCATGGCCCTGTCATACCCAGTCAGCTCTCTCACATTCTGCACAACAGTATCACACAGTAGAGCAATATCACCGCGGGGAAGTGACTGCAGACAAGAAATCACCCTCATGGCCAGCTTCTCAGAATGCACTGCACCACCAGCAGACATGAACGCATCCCCTGTTCTCAAGGGCTCAAAATCTATCACCATCCCCACATCAATTCTGTGGACACTTGCATAAAATGGCTTTCCAGAGTTTTTACAATGAACACAGATTGGGTTCATGAGGCTTAATTTCTGGGCCGCAGCAGCCTTTTCCAAGGACTGAGCACTGGCGAGAGTGAACAGGGTTCGAACATCGGTCCCGATGGTCGGAATTTGGGATTGGGATTGAGGTTCTTCCGTGCTGGGGACGGCCTGTGGCGCTATATCCAACATTTCCACTGCGTTCTCGCTGTAAGCAATGATCCTGAAAGTACTTTCTTCCACTGCGAGCACACATCCATGAGGTTGTATTCTTCCCCCTCTTTGCAATCGAGATAAATATGCTGTAATTTGCTGATCAGAAACAGATCCTTTTGCAGACTTCATTGATGTCGTGTAATCGAAAGACTTACTAGATTCCCCTGACTGTTCAAAGGCATGGAGTAATTGGGCGTCTGCATTGTACCGCGCAATCGCCATTGCTTTGTTGGAGCTGTTGGTGTTCTTGCTGCTGCTGCTGATGCTTCCTGTTAACTGATTCTGCGTATCCCTACTACTCGACGCCATTTTCTTCTCTCTTTTTTCCTACTGCTCCTCTCGCATGACCTTACAGCAGATTGCGGTGCGCTTTTTATATTGTTATTGTAATTCATTCAAAAGCTAATGGATTTGAGTGCTTAAGCCTGAGAATTGTCGTGTCGATGAATCGTTTTTTCAATCGTGATTCCATGTGGGGTTTGCTGTTTTGGGTTAAATTGTGTGGAGGGAAATGCCAGCCGTCGTTTCTTTGCAAACTCCCTTTTTTCCCTACTGCTCCTCTCGCATGACCTTATAGCAGATTGCGGTGCGCTTTTTATATTGTTATTGTAATCCATTCAAAAGCTAATGGATTTGAGCGCTGAAGGCTGAGATTCGTCGTGTCGATGAATCGTTTTTTCAATCGTGATTCCATGTGGGGTTTGCTGTTTTGGGTTAAATTGTGTGGAGGGAAATGCCAGCCGTCGTTTCTTTGCACGTGTTCGGCATTTCCCGATGTGGTTAATCCAGGACTGTCAATCCATCCGAAGTTCTCGAGTGTTTGGGATCCTGTTAGAGGCTTCGGTTCTTTCCAACGGGCAATTTTCCAAAGCTTTATCCAAATACCAAAAGTATAAATTCAAATTTCACAATGCTTAATCCAAATATCAAAAGTGTAAATTCAAATTTTGTTAGAATTTAATTAGGGTATTTAAATGAGTCGATAAACTCAATTATATAATTAATTAGCATTAAATTAATAATAATCAAATGATGAATAGAACAAAGTTGGGTTTTCTCTTTAAATCATAAAAAAACAAATTATATTAGATTTTCTCAATAAGTTATTAAAAACCAAAATGTATTACATAGATACTATGTTGTTGTTACAAAATGTAGTATATAGATAGTAAGATATTAAATTGTTATTTTTATAAGTGGGAATAACAATGTTAAATACAAAATAAGGTAGATAATAAATTTCTAGATGGAAGAATCTCATATTTCATCAATGTTAGTAATCCTCCTCTATATCAAAATCGACATCACTACCGTTACTCTCTCTTCCATCCTCCTCCTCCTCCTTTATATGCAATCCAATATGTGCCTTTGTTGGTGTGGAGGATGACCCCTCAAGAGTATCACCATCATCAAAAGTGATTGGTTTTAAGACTAACTCCTTAAGATCCAACTTGGCAAATGCTAACTCAACATTGTTTTCTGCACCTGTATTATCACGAAACACGTCCTATGTCTTTTGTATTTCCCTTCAGCGACTCATCCCTTTTCCTATAAATAAAATGAAGGTTGGTGTGCACAGATACCATTGTCTTTGCCATGGATTCCTCAACCTAATATTCTTTATACCATAGAAATTCTCACACGTGATCCAATTCCTCTCTATTGGAAACATAATCCTTTAGGGTTATGTGAATTTGGCCTAATCACTTGAGAGGGAAGCAAAAAGCCTCAAGTGAATGCCAACAATCATGAGAAAAGAGACCTCTTGCCAAATAAAAACCAAGGGTCGCACAAAATGTATTTATATGTATATTTTGTGAGTAATATGCATCACACACTTTCATTGGTTGTGTGTTTACTCTGATAGTGGTATCAAAGCTAGGCATTGGGGCATTATGTATCAATGTAACTCCTTCTTGCCATTTTTGTCTCAATTTGTTATCTATCATCCCTGCTTTATATGCATTTGTTAGAGTAGAGACTTGCTATCTCACCTCATGTTTACAATACTGACAACCCTATTTGCTCTCCTATTTTGAGTCGATGGGTCATGAACCCACAATCACCATGAACTTGTCACATAACGCATCCTATTTTAAGCACTATCCTCTTTATCTTTTGTGTTATTTTTTATCATGCACCAACAAAAGAAGTATTAGAGCTAGCAGAAATTCCCTTCACATTCAAGGTTGTCTACTCTATTATTGTGTATGTTCTTTGCACCTGTTAGCTTTGTCATTCCATGTCCATTTCATTTTTTCTTTATCAAGAAACAATTGCACCCCTTTTCCTATCCAAAAACCCTAGTGATCCCTCTTCACTCCTCTAGCTAGTAACAACACACTCTCCACCTATTGTTTTGAGCCAGTTTTGCTTCTCTGATAGTCTAAGTTGTACTCCTTATGCAATCCTAAGCCCATCAAACCTATCTCAATACATTTTTTCTCCAATTTCTTAGTAGAAATCATATTCCTCATGCCATTATGTGTCTCTTTTTTCGTTGCTTTCCCCAAATCAGTCTTGACTCATCCCTCCTCTTTGTGTTGGTGAGAATGAATGTTTTTCTACATGGTAGATTGACTATGACTAGTCTGCATGCAAAGAGAGGTTTTGAAAGGAAGAGTATTGAGTTACCACATTTTTGTTCAGATAAGTGATATGCTCGAATGAATTTCGGGGATTTATGATAGATTAAATCAATGGCAAGAATAAATGGTGTCAACCCTCACAATTCTTTCAACTTTGACAACTAGGAAGCTAACCAATATCAAACTTTGACATCGTGGGTGCAAAATTACATGGACCCTTTCGAAAATGATCATGAGGGATTGTAACAAACACATATCGCTCCAAATTTGGCTTATAGAGAGGGATACGACTATTTGGGCAGTGCACAATTTGGAAAAACAAATTTTCCTAAGAGGAATTCAATGTAAACTACAATCCATTGACACCAATCCATGAGCTTTCTCTCCATCTTTGAGAAGGTGTCAAGATCAAGTCTTGAGGCACCTCCCACGTCTTTAAATTCCATTCCATATTTGTGCATATATGCTAGCCATGGAGGTTGATTTGCATGAAGCATGTCTACAAAAGTATATTTCATTTCTTGATGGAGTTGGTGGCAGTGAGTCGAGTTTCTCCACAACATTAAATTTATTGTGTATTCATTGTTTCCATAGTTGTTCCTTGATGCAAGCTCCACACATAAGGCTATGAGGCTTTTGACCAATGAAAAAGAACAGTTGACACTGTACTTGCTTGGGTCTTAGATCTTCTCACTTTGTGCTTTGTTCGTCATTGTTGTGTGTGCTCCTTTGCATGTTTTTCCTCTTTGGTGACCTCTGGTGTGTGCTCTTGCTCACTTGGGTAGGTTTCTCATGAATCTACAACTTGTGGGGGTCCATGTGCATGTAGGGTCTCTATTTGGGAAGGTTTTCCTATAGTCTTAGCAGCATCGGGAGATAAAGTTGGTCGAACACCTAAGGAGGTTATGTGAAGTAGGCTTTCTTGGAATTTCAGTTAAATTTTTCCATAGTTTTATGCCAAAAAACCCTCAACAACATCAGTAGTTGTTCCTCCGTATAAAGCTTTGAGTTAGCTAAAGAAATAACAATTCCATGCATGCGATTAAAGCGGACACCAAAGATTAGTTGACATATTCCAATGCTAGTAATTTTTGTTCCATTTTCTTGTTCAAGGTGTTGCAGACCATTTGGTGCATGTATTGGAAACCAATCTTTGACAACATATCAATTCAACTCTAGAATCACAAATTTTAACTTGCAAATAGCTCTTGTTGAATTGCATTGTAAATGGTACATTTTCGATAGAAGCCAACACCCCTTATTTGTTGAGATTGAAAAATGGCTCCAATTAATGAGTTATTTGTATTATTGAATACTCTAATACACTCTATTGTTGACAACATTTTCGACTTTTCTTACAAAATGCACAAGAGAATATCAAGTTTCTCCAGCTTGAGTCACAGCTCCAGCGAGATGAATTATAGAAAAAGAGTCAACATTCTCAATTGGTTCTTGTTTCAAACAATTCTTTTTTTGAGCTTGAGAAAGACTATTATCAATAGTCAACATGTGATCAAAATAATGATGTCATTTCAGGAGAAAATTTACCTGAAGATGAAAAGGGTCTATTTCCACTTCCCAAGCCCATCATTAGACCTTGGAAAGAAGTCATCAACAACAAACACATAATTAGTCTTGGGTATGAAAAGGATGTGCCCTTTTACGTTCTAGACCACTCCAAACCAATCCAGTTTTACGAGGTTGGATTTCTTCAGGATAACTCATATTTGTCTGCTCCTCTTCCACATCCACTATTTGTCAAATGCCAACATTGTGATCAAGTTGGCCACATGAAAGATCCATGTTTTGATCTTCACCCTTGTGAGCACTATGGAAAACATGCTCATCATTAAGACAAATTTTCCAGACATAAGACTCCTGCAAGAAAAAATATTCACCTTGGATTGATCGCTTCTTGGAAACTGCCTTCAACAACCAACAATATATATATTGGTTATACTACATAGTTCATTCTCAAGTATTGACACATCTTATAGTGGAGATATTTTCATCTTCTCACCTTGTATCTTATAGGGGGGAATTGATGGTCAACTACTAGTTTCAAAGTTATATCAAGCGAGCCTAAGCCACAACTAAAACCAAATCCAATTGTTAAAACCTAAAGCCAAAGTCAACCAAAGCCAGATTCAAAGTTGTAGCCAGAGACAAACGCATGTTCCATGAGCTTGATTTGATTGGTGGCTAGCTTTAAAACACCACTGATGGATGAATTCAACTTCTACTACCCATTTCATATGTTTTTGGTTATTTTTAAACCATCACAAAGAGCACTTCTACTTCACAAAAGATTTCAACTCCTAACCAGATTCAAAATTGTTCTAGGAACGACTTTGAGCCAAGTTATAGAGTTAGTGATTAGCCTTAAACCACCATCGGTAGATGACTTCAACTTACGCTATATCATTTTCTTTGTGGTCTTCCTTAGACCACCATATTCAGAGAGCACATACAACCATAGGTTATTATCCACCTTTATATTTCATCTCTCTTCTTCGATTCATACACACCCTTTCATATTAAGGGGGGGGGATTTTGGAAAGATAATCCTTTGGGGTTATTTGAATTTTTCCTATTCACTTGAGAGGAAGGAAAAAATCCTGAAGTGAACACCAATAGTCATGAGAATACCAAGGGTTGCACAAAACAAATTTATATGTATATTTTGTGAGTAATATGCATCATATGCTTTATCATTTGTTGTGTATTTTCATGTGTACTTGACAATCTCACAAGAAGAGGATGAAGTAACCTAAGAGAGGTGCCTCATGTCTAATTATTATAGAAGAGGGCATGATGCCTCATGAGTTTCTCAACAAGCATAAGGTGTCAAAACTTCCATGTCTCTAAGCACACAACATCCCTCCACCCCTACAAATTCCTCCTCCACCTCATCAAGGGATGCTTCATCCTAATATATCCTTCTAAATAAATCCTTCCTCCCTTTTGAAATCTATTCATCTACATGAGGAGGGATTTTTGTGAAGAAGTGCCATTTAGTCAATCCTTATCATAGTATTTGAGATGTATGTAAGCCAAGAAATAAAAAAGTGTGCAATTTTTATCCTACTCACTAATAAGAATGCCCTATATAGTGGTGAATAAGGTCTTTGTTGATGTCCCATTCTTAGGGAACTCATTATGTAAAAAAATGGTTTTCATAGACTTAATCATGGAATTCCATCGCTCACAAAACTTTGCTAGGATGGGCTAGTTTGCATTTACAAATTGTAACAAATATATGATAAGGTTCGTGATATTAATGGTAATATTTACCCTCACCCACCAACCATTATCTAACAATGTATCCTTGACATTTTTTTAAGAAGCTTGATTTTTGTTTAATAAAAAATACCAAGAATTTAAAAGAACCATGGACCCAAGAGTCGTCATGACCTCCCTCATCATATTAAGTGTAACATCCCTCGATTCTCCTCCATTATGTAATATGACATTATGGTTATACTGCCAAGGTGGAGAGCCACGACTGGCTAATACACTAAATAAGATTTCAAAATTAATTATTTAAAATTAATTAATTTCCAATTGAAGGAAGAATTGCCTTACATATCCATTGTCTGAGAGAAGCTTACTTCCTTGTGTGCCTTGAAATCCATGAACCCAACCTAAATTTAATAACTGGAGTCACTTGCAAACTGGGAAAGTCATTGCCTAACATATTGTTTATGAGATGCAATTGGAGAAAAACTCATTGTGTGATGTGAGCAATCCATAGCATGCCGCATTTAATTCTTGAACCACTTGTTGATCCATCCCCCATTTGCACTGAAAAATACTTATGAGATGCAATTGGGTAGTGTGGGTAGATGACCGCACCCATCCCATCTCCCTTGTGGATCAATGTTGGGGACAAATGCCTCGAGTAAAAGGAGGATCACAGAGAGGAGAAGATTGTCGATGGCTAGAGAGCAAGCAAACAAAAGAGCAGAGGAGTGAGTTGAGAAGTGTTGTAGGGAAAGAACGAGGAACTATTGGAGCTAAGCATGAAGAGCGAGCTAAACTAGAGTTTTCATTGAGCTAGTGCACATAAACCATGGGTGTTATTCCCCATATTCCTTGATGTTGAGGCCACTAGACTATGTGTCTATGCCTGAGTGGTTAGTGGGAGGGTTAGTGAATGACCGAATCACTATGGTGCTTGTTGTATCATTGGTAAACCACTTAGACAAGGCATTTTGAGTCACTATGGTTCTTGATAGAGATTTATTAACCACTTGGACACTGGAGTGTAGACCCGTGTGGTGCTTGCTATGGAAATACAATTGTTAAACCACCTAGATAGTGGATTCAATCTCTTGGACTAAGCAATACCCCATATGAATTCTAGGTGAAGCCTTGTGAAAGGAATCAAGAGAGTACGTGAGTTTTTGTGGTGCTTACTATCACAGGGTAGTGGATAAACCACCTGGACAATGAACTCCATCTCTAAGTGTTTATTAAGCCATTAGTGTGAAGTTTCCCCTTGATCAAGCATCTCCCCAAACTTTGGATATGAATCGAGGGTGGTTAGCTACAAGAAAGGTTGCAATGTTGTGATATCCCCTGACTTACTATTATTTGTGAATTTGTATATGTCAAGTGTGATGATGTTGTGACTTTAAGACTTAAATGAAATTGGTTGATGAACAACATAAAAAAATTTTTGCTAATAGTTCTTTTATGTAAATATGGTTTTTTAAGTTATATATAAAAAAAATCTAAAAAATAATGTTGAGGTTACGAATGGATAAAGAGAAGTTATGGGATGCAAGCAAATGATTGGTCTGTTCACCCTTGGATGATGTGAAACCTAGGCATCTAATATGAGGATTAGATTATTAAATTATGGAATATTAATTGGTCAATAACTTCCCTAGATAGACAAGATGCTATCTTAGGAGCTGGTGAAAGTGGAGTTCATTAATAAGAAAAGTAATTACTTACCATCTAATGGATAAGGGAGAAGGTAGTGACTAACTATTAACAAAATCTTGAAAAGGGGTTTTTTGTTTGGCATCGCATTAGACTTACAAGGAAAATGGTATTGAGGGTAAGGAGGTGCAAGAGACAAAAAGGAAAATAGAACGGTATTTTTCTTGAAACCCATTGAATCTCGGGGGGACTCATCCGTGAGGAAGAATTAAGGTTGGGAGGAGCATTGCAGCTCTAATATTATTTTCTAGGAAGCTTCACAAGCCGATTTTTCTATACATTTTACAAGTTGTTTCATATTGTATGTTTTACTTAGAATTGGCCATTGTGGTATGTATAGTAATAACTTTGATACAAATTGAAAATATATTATAAAAGCAACTACTAGATTTCTAGACGTTTTTACATATGAATGATAAAGGAAAACAAAGATATATTCTCTAAGTGTTTTTAGAAAATTGTTTGAGTGTTTAGTGTGTTCATAGAGAAGAAAAGATTATACTGCAACTATTGAAAAGAATGTGTTTCTATTGAATGCATAAAGATTACTTTGAGAAATATGTGATAGATAATTGTTTTCATAATACATTGATAATGCCTATCTATAAAAATTTCAACATCCAAGTAAACATGAGGAAAAAATAAATTAACTAGAATTGAAACTAAATAGTAAAGCTTAAATTTGAGTGCAAACAAAACAAGCATGTAAGAATTCAAGGTAGTAAGGAATTAGGATATTCATTATCATTTTCAAAAGGAATGGAAAATCTATTTTCTGGATAGAAATTGAGGGGCAGTAGCCAACCTCTACAATTTTACATGAAAGAGAAAGGAAACCATCAATGGGTAGAATTGTATTATAACAATTATACTAAAATTACATCCATGCATGTAAACATGGAAAGCTATCAGGAAAAATATATTGGTAATTTCTGAAATTACAGAGGAAATAAAATTACAGTTCATATAAGTTAAGGGATTATTCCCTTTGAGTTATCAAACAAAACATAGTATACAATGTTAACCATAAGGAACTTGGGGTTAACTAGAAGGTAGAATTGGACCTAATATATAAGCAAAACAGAACAATGCACATTGACTAAATTCTACCAACCTTGGTTATTTTTAACAATACATACATGACATAAATTCCCTTAACAGTAAAATTCCCCTCAAGGTAAAAATCTAGACAACTCCCATAATACGTAATTCAGAGAAAAGATTTGGTGTCTCGTTCCCTTAAAATAAAAATACATACATACATACATACATACATACATA
>APFE030816927.1:0-19324 GCA_000404065.3 Pinus taeda | reverse complement strand
ATATATTCTTGGACAAATCCTATAAATAGAGGCAGTTTCCTCATATTTAAACACTTGTAATTTTTGGAGAGTATTTCCATATGATATGAATCTTGTTGTGAGTTTGTGAGCATCTGTGATATCGACATTTTCGTGTTGATATCTTGCACCTATGATTCAATAGAATTGTAGCATTTGTGATATCAACATTTTTGTGTTTATATCTTGCATTTGTGATTCAATAGAATTGGTATCGGAGCCTAGTTCTTTGTTGTTTGAGGTAGAAGGGGAAGAGTACCTATTGTAGGTGAAAAGTTGAGGGTGTCTTTTGCAATAAGTCTCATTGTTTCCGTGGTGAGGCATTTGGGTGTTAGGGCATGACCTAGGATTGCAATTCTACAATTTTCAGGTGCATTTAATTATTTTACTTTAAGCAGTATGGATGTTATACAAAGTTTCAATTTATCTCTTGAGTCCCGCAAAGAAGCACATGATAAGAGGTCGTCATGGTTAACTAAGTATATTAACAAAGAAAATAAAGATGTTTCGTACAATACTCATGTTATTGCTAAAGAATTTGAACCACAACCAAACTAGACTCTACCCGATATTGATATTGAAAAAGTCTATAAGATGCTTGTGTTCCAGTTTAGAGCATCTAATTTGTCCAGATTCTCTTCGGTCAACATTCTTATATCCATGTCACAACAAGTATATCAAGAATCATTGGTTAACAAGGAAGACATGGAATGGTGTTTTTCTCAAGGGTATAAATATATTCACTTCGGACTAATCCAATTCAGAATCAATCCTCTAGTTAGGCCAGGTTAAACACCTCATGTCTAGCATGTGTCCTTGACACTAGACTTAATGGGTTTGATGATGCCTTATTAGGAGGTTTCCAAATCCATCTTAATAATGGTTTTGCATGGTCTTCCATTGTACCTAGATACAAAGTTTCACTAACAGATCCATATATAAATGATTTTCTTCAAGCTTTTATTCAGTTCCATGGATTTAATTTTGCGTCACAAACTCAAGTAGCCCAGTTACACACTATTGTTTGTATCCAGTTTGTTTCATCTTCTATGCCATCCATTAACCCAAAATTACACCAAAGAGCACTAAAATAAGGGGTAATTGTTGGTACTGGCAATGCTACACCTTTACAAGTTGGGTTTTGTGAATTAACTCTCCCAGAAGAATGGTCCAATGAGTACCAGCCATTATCCCAGGAGTATCTAGAATTGGCTAGCTCATCTAGACAATTGAGAGTTATTCCCAGAAGTAATGGAGGCACTAGTCTAAGATTTCAGTCAGCAAATAAGTCAAATCCATTAATCAGAAGTCAGTCTGCTCATTTTCCACACTTTGTTAATATACCACCAATATTATCAGTATTCGAAAGCAATCAAAAACATCATCATGATAGTAGAAATTTTTCTGCCTATATATATTGTCAAAGAAAAGAAAACTCAAAAAATAAATATCAGTTTATTCCTTCAACATCTACCTCTACACATCAAGTTCAGCATTCAAATTGTCCTGAATGTATCATGCTCCCTATCAAAGATCATAAGATGATTTCCCTCCATAGAGAAAAGACAAGTAATAAAGTAGAACTTCTCGAAACAAGTTTAGAACCAAGTAATAGTACTCCTAAGTTCATAAATGGTACTATTCAAAGTGATTTACAGTTCTTACATTATAGATCATCTATAGATCCAGAACCTGCTGAACACATAAAAATGAAAAATTACAATAACTATATGTCAGGATGTGTAGCTCAAAACATTGATGATCTGGAAAGAGACATTATTGATGTCAAAGAGCATGTAAGAAACATCCATCATAGCATAAACACTATGTATGCACATCAGAATGTTTATCAGGACCAATTACGAACCATTAATAACTAGATATGGGTAACCAGTAAAGTTGTAACTAGCTTTGAAATTACTTTAACCAGAGCTAGATCTCCCCCTAGATATTCAGAAATTGAAGAAGAAGGTCCTAAATTTACTCTGCAAAAGGAATCCCAATCCTCTACTAGCCTCTCCCTTAAGGATTTTCATAAAGATGGAGATAAGTTACTGAAAATAGCAAATGGAGCAGATTTGGCCACATAAAAGTTACATCTATTAAAAGGAAGAATTTCATATTTTTGTGCAAAGGAGATAAAAGTGACATGTTTAACAAGAGAAGATGTAGAATCTTCTACCGACAAAAGAGAACGAAATCTTTTAGTTTTCCCAATAAATCTGTCAGATCGTTTGGTTCAAATATAGGCTCTCAACCAAACAAAATCCCATTTAACATCTAGACTCAAAACTTGGCCGCCACAAAAGCTAAAGAAGATGCAGATTTGTAGTCAAATTTTGTAAGTCAAAATAATACTTTCTTTATAAACTATGGTTGTCTGAATAGAGATCAGACCTTGGTACTTCTGCAAAAAATTAATGCATGGGCCTCTCAAAGAAAAGCAAAAACTAAGGCTTCTTTGAAGGATGTGACCATATAGATCACATGAATTATTGGGTTTGATATCTTCTGATGATGAACACTATGCCCAAATGTTTATGAGCCAAATGCTTTACAACTTAGACCTTTTATCTTATTATTACTGCACAATGAAAAGCTTGTATTACAAGATTCCAGATCACCATAATTTTGCATATCTCAGGCATTATGTTTCTTCTATGCTAGGCAAGATACCAGAATTAGTCTAGTGGTATTTGGCTTCTCAACATATTTCCATTGACACTTTATCATTAGTTGCATTACATCAACACATGCTCACCATTTTGAAAAATGAATGTGCATCTTACAACACGCAAGAATTTTAAGAAGTAGCTATATTTTAGTCCCAATATTTATGACTCCTTCAATGATACCCATTATTTTGGGTGCTATAAGAACTCCTTCACAAAGGGTTCTCAGAAAAACCAAAGTGGTAAGTGCCATTGCAAGGTCAGTGCCCCTAGCACCAAAAAGAAAAAATAGAGAGATAATTTTCAGTCTAGGAACCCTGTAGAAACATGGTACATATTTGTATTTAAAAGACAACCTAGAATAGTAAAGCAAACTAAATGCTTCCTCTGTGGAAAAATTGGTCATTGGGCTAACAAATGTCCAAATGAAGGAAGAAAAATCCAGAAAAATATTTTTGATATGTTTAAATCTACTTATAATCCAGCATAATGGGACTTGGTTCCACATAGTGATTCAGATTTTGAATGTTTTTCTGTAAATAATGATTATATTGATGACAGTATTGATATAGAAGAAAAAAAAAAACTATTTTAGAATCTAGCAGTGATAGTGATTGTACATATTTGTCAGACTACTTTATGTTTTCTTTCAACAATCTTCAGCAACAATTAGAGGAACTCCAGAGACAGAAAGCTTCCCTCAATCCTAGCTTAATCATTCCAAGACAACATATCGAAGAGAAAATTGATCAGTTTCAAGCCTTGCATCTATCCACCTTTACAAGAGAATGCAGAGGAAGAAGAATTTGGTAATGATTATTGGCATCTTGTAGCAGAAACATCTAATAAAGACAATACTGCAAAAATACTATTAGAGAAGACAAAAGGTACAGAGGGAGAGCTCAGAAAAGATTGAAAAATATGATGCAGTTAGCAGAAAGAATCCAAGCTAAAATTTAGATTCTTGATGAATTGAATTCCTAGTTTGTTACCTTATCTTTCAGGAATACTCATACTCCATTAGTTTTTGGAAACCATTAGAACGATGATATAACTCATGATATTAGTGGGATCGATGATCACATGGTGATCATTGTTCAAATAAAAGTACCAAGATATAAAGAATACAATCTAGATGCTCAAATTGATATTGGTGCCATGAGTAGTTGTTGTAGGTTCAAAGCTATCCCAGCCTACTATTCGAAGCCAACTCAGGTCTAGTTTCGAGCTGTTAACAAATATCTAATGAAAATCCCATATGTTGCACCAGACATTCCTTTGTTATTGGGCTTTCAGGAAGTATATGTCACTTTATACAATTGTGACATTGGTGTTGACATGCTACTTGGCCAAGATTTCATGAAAAAACATATGTCAATTACCATTGAAAGAAATTTGATAATTTTTAGTGTACAGGGAGAAAATGTTAAGGTTCTTGCTAAGAACAAGTTTACTATTAGGGTAAAACTTGATGAAAGAAACACTCTAGAGAAAGTAGTTACAGATATTTCAAAGATCCAGAAAATTGTCAAGCATGAAAAACTTCATGGCTCTACAATTTTGTCTGATATTGTAAATAAGTTGAAAACAGATTGTACAACAGACCACCTTGATGCATTCTGGTTCAGGGAAAAATATTTTTCTTCACTTTCGTTTCAAAAAGAAGGATCATTTAAAGCACAAAAGGCTTCAAAAAACCACATGAGTCCAACCAAACAAGAACTTTGCTAAGCATAAATCAGGGATCTACTGGACAAGAAATTAATAAAACCTTGCAAGAGCCCATGGCCATGTCCGACCTTCTATGTAAAAAAACATTCAAAACAGAAGCATGGGAAAAGGAGATTAGTCATTAACTACAAATCCCTGAATGAAGCCCTTGTTCCTATCAGGTACCCTCTGCCTAATAAAGAAATGTTGTTATCAAAAATTTCCAAAGCCAATTTTTTTAGTAAATTTGACCTTAAGAGTGGATTCTGGCAAATTGGAATTAATCTTGAAGATAGATATAAAACAACATTTGTGGTACCGGGTGGTCAATTCCAATGGATGGTTATGCCCTTCAGTTTGAAACATGCTCCATCAGAATTTATGGAGAAGAATGGAAGACCTCCTCAAAGATTATTCTTTTATCATTGTATATATTGATTACATGTTAATTTTTAGCAGAGATATTAATGAACACAAAAAACATCTTGAACAACTCTACCAAGTTATTTTTAAGCATGGTTTGGTTCTTTCTGTTGCACCATATAAGTTCATTATAGCCCAAACTCGTATTGAGTATCTTGGTCTAGTGATTTCCAAAAGAAAAGTGAAATTACAATCCCATGTTCTAATTTCTTTATTAAATTTTCCAGATTCTTTACCTGACATTAAGATAGTATAAAGATTTTTGGGATGTTTGAACTACATGAGACAATTCTATCCAGAACAAGTAGAAGATACAAAGATACTACAACAAAGGTTGGAAAAAGGCAGCTTATGGAAAGAGCAAATGACTAAGTCAGTCAAGAATATTAAGCAAAAGATCAAGCAACTTCAACCCTTATCACTACCTTGCAGTGATTTTCCCTTTATTCTTGAAACGGGTGCATCTGGTTCATGTTGGCCAACCATTCTTATACAAAATAATTCTAAGAAGGAGGAAGTTTGTGCATTTTCTTTAAGAACTTTCTCAGATGCTAAGAAAAATTGTCCCTCCTCCCACAAGGAGATTCTAGCAGTAAAAAAGGGGATTAAAAGATTTATACTTTTTCTTAAAAGTGTTCATTTTACTGTAAAAACTGATCTGAGACATATGAAAGGGATGTTGTAAAATAAAAAAAAATTGGAACAAGGTAATTCTAGGGTGCTAAGGTGGGCTTTATGGTTCGAAGGTTATGATTTTGATATTATTTATAAAGTTGGAAAAGAAAATTATCTTGCATATTTAATGATGAGAGAAGGAGCAATTGAGAGTAAAAATATTGAAGTCAAGAAGTTTGAGTTCAAAGATATCTCTTCATCTCCTCAAAAGAAATCCCAAGTTGTGTTATGCGCTTCTTGCCACTACTCCTTTTGCTAGGATTGTTTGTAGAAATAATTAAGTCCCTTCATATGGAAATCCAAAAGGTTATTCTTGAAAAATGGTTTGATACCACAGACACAAGGCACATTTATAATATCAACTAGGGGTATACTTTGGTTTTGTAATATATCCATACTAGAGATTAGTTTATATTTTTTATCCTAATCTAACTTGGATGGATTATTATGGTATACATCAATTTTCCAGGGCTTATGAAAAAATATCTATCATAATGTATTGTGAAGACATTATGTCTTCATTCTATCATTGGAGCAGGTGGATGAATCTCTTAATGGTTTCATATGATCCAAGAAAGGAGGACTTTGGTGAAACCAATCCTTGGAGTACACTCTCTATTCTCCAATGTGGCATGGAAGAACATGCCTTGAGATATGATATTTTCGAATTTGATCTCTTGAATAAAGGCACAAAAATTGAAATCATCCAAGATCTCACTTCTCCCAATTGACATGATTTCTCTATCAGCAAATACTATTTTGGTGAAGTTGGAATACCACCTGACAATATTGATCAATATATGAGTGCATCTGCCTTTTCATATAGCTTTGGGCGAGAACCTCCTTGGTTACACCAACTTCTTGGTCTCAATATGGATCGACATGTAGAAGAATATGATTATGATTATAATTTATACTATGATTCCGACAGAAGTCCTAGAGGATCTTGGTAATTTATTCTCAGGCAATATATTTTCGTCTTTCAAGGGTTCTGCATTAAAGAATCTCCTTAGTGTAAATAACTTTAAGGACGATTTCTCTTTTCCTAAAGTTCTTGAATAGATATATTTTGGCTTTTGTGGGTTTCCATGTTAGAATATCCACTGTGTATTACCTTTATGGTACATGTATTATTTCTTTTGTGGGTTCCTTATGAAGTTGTTGGCTTGTGGGGGCCTGACCAAGGTTCAGTGTTAGTTAGCCAAACAAATCCCTACACTACTGGCCCTTTCGGCATCAACCCACGAAGCGCGGACTGAAGTCTCACCCAAAGAAGTATGGGGGGATGTTGGAACCAAGTTTCTACATCCTTGAGATGGTTGTGATGTCAGTTTATTCCAACTATACCTGCCTTCACACAGGTGGCTTCTCTCACTGCTCTATCCTTCAGTACCTTCGCAAAGTGTTACTATCGGCTTTCGCGCAGCCTTAACCAGGGGCTGAAGTCCTTTTGCTCTGCTAGAGAAGCGATCTGCGTTGTCTCTCAAACTTGGTTAAGCATCTTACTTATATTATTAATAGATCTTAGTTAGCTTCACATAAACAGATGTTCTTACTTGCATTCACTTAACTAATATATGTATACACATTCACACATCATATAAGCGTTGGAAGTGAACTTCATACCCAATATAACAGATGCATAAATAGGAAATAAATTCACATAATGATAGAAAACTTCTCTTTATTAATGATTCTTAATGGTTACAGACTTGACTCGCCTTGCGCACTCAACTGCAGGGGTCCGTGCACTCAACTGCGGACTATTAGGCCTATGCACACTTAGTTGCGGAGCCTCTACCTATGCTACAACCCAAAACTTATACTTACACTTCAGAGCTATCTCGCATACATCTTCATTGCTTAGACATTATGTCTCTAACTACTTAAATCTTAGCTCTATTTATACAATCCCATGGTCCACGGACCATGGGTAGATCTTCTACAGCCGACATTACATTATCAAAATAAGGGCGGACAACCCTATGACTCTTTAACAACTATGCACTCCGCGCCCACAAAATGCGGATTCTTTACATTGGAATTACAAATTGGACCAAAATCTAGGCTTTAAGCCCCAAAACTGCGCTTGGGGGATCCCGCATCCAACAGGCCCCCAACACAAACATCGTGACTCGCCCTCGAGTTACTCTGCAAGTGCAGAGATCTTAGTGCAAAGACCTCCCAGCTCTGTTTGGATCGTTGCAACTTCGGCAACGCACTAAGCGGCTGCCTACTAGACTTCCTCCACGCGTTATTCAGTGACTGTTGTTGTTGAACTTCTACCCTGAATCCTCTCCTAAGTTGCTTGCATTTGTGCGAGCTTTTCTTCAAAGGAGGTTGTAATTGTATATGTCTCATCGATCCATGGCTATAGGCACACTTTTAATACTGCTTCTTTGTGTTGAGTGGCATCCACCTGTTCCTTGAGCACCTTTGCCTGCTGCATCTGTACAAGCCTTTATGTAAGGGAAACCATCTGTGTGGTCCCTTTTACCTCATCGTATTTCTGTTGCAACTCGTGTGCCTCTATCTCTAGGCGCTCCACATTTGGGTCCTCCTGAAAGGTGTTTGGGACCTCGAATGACTGTTCGAACAGCTTCATGAAGTCTGTCACTTCACTATCAACCACCGCAATCGCTGTCGTAACCACGGTGGTGCATTGTTCCTTAACCTCTAATGGGGTGGAAGGCTGAGCCTTCAACTGTAGTCCTGCGATCTGTAGGTTCAGCTCCAGCTAAACCCTAGCCATCTCTGCTCTAGCGTCGCGCACCCCTATAGCCAATTTGCGAATGGGTGCCTCTACCGGTTCTTCTGTATGAATGTCCAACTCCGAGACCATCCAGTAGGCTTCCTCTATCACCTGCATAATCTTTTGATTCTGCTCAATCGCCTCATTGTGTTGCAAGATCAACTGCTCAATGTTGATGCACTGCTCTCTCATCAATTACAGTGTGTGACTCTCCCTGGCTCGAAGTTCTACGGTGACTCCATCTTGTAAGAGGTAGAGTGTCTCTCGAGGGAGCGTAGCCATGTTCAACCCTAGCCCTTTCAAACTGCTCACCATGGGTTTGTCGGCTTCCTTCTTTGTAGTAAGGGCCCCATCTGGTATCACAATCGTATTGGTCACCCTTGTGCGCAACACTTCCTCAGTAGCTGAAGTGCCGACTGCGAGGCTGGTAGAAATTGCGCCAACCTATGGAGTGTGAACCTACAACTCTTGTAACTCTGTCCGAAGAGCCCCTAATACCAACTGTTGTTGTTCCTCAAACTGCTGGAGGGCCTCTCTGGTGACATCCCTCATCGTTTCGCCGATATCATGCAAATCCCCCTCAGTGAGGGTGATTGGGTCGAACGATGTCTTCGATGCCTTTGTTTTATTTCGTGGCACTGTCTAGTCACGTAGTCATGGACACTTGAGCTGGGCAGATGTCATCTATGGTTTTGTGCCACTTTTTCCTATGTTTGTCTATGGTTCGAGCGAAGGTGACTTCTGTCCTTCGCGCTCTTCTTGTCCTATTTTCTGCTGTTGTTCCGCCAACTTCGCAGTGTCGCGTGCTGCCTAGGCCTTAATCGCTGCTTCTTCTTTTCTGCGCTTCTCTGCTAGCTGTGCCATCCGAAGTTTTGTCTCTTCTTTCTTGCACTGCGCATCGAACTTCTCTGTTTCTACCGCAGAGTCAGCTGGAGCGCACCACTCTGGCAGCCAAGACTCAAGGACTCGAATATTACATCGTCGGTCACCAGGTATGGCAAATCATGCCATGTCTTCGTAGGGTCCTTGAATGCCTTAATGAAGACATGGTGGAAATATTCTTTGAACTCTGCAAACTATTGTAGATTATGGGTGATAACCACAGCTTGCGATTGATCCCCATCCGGAAGTTCGTCTCCATTATCACCAAGAAGATCTTGCTTTCTCTGATCTGCTGTGTGTCCTTGGTCGCCCACAACGAAGCGTTCTCCGTTGCTTCTGGAAGGTCAGGTGCGACTGAAGGGAACTGACTATCTTCAGGAAGCTCCCATGCCACTAGTATGATTGAAAACAGGAGCCATACGTAATGAAATGTTTTTCCCTGCTCCTGTGCCTCGCGGCAGTCCACAAGGAACTCGCCCCATAGATAGTTCACCCTGTTGAGCTGGAACCTTTTATGCATTGCACCGCTAATGCAACCACTAGCGTGGGTACCTCATACATGTGGCACTTCCACATCACCTTCCCTGCCAATATTTGTGTCGCAACCTTAACTGTAGGGTTATTAATGCTGGAGATGGCATACCCTCGCTTCTTCTTCTCCAACTTAAACTTCTTTTTCATTGCCTTCGTGAGGGCCAACTCACCATCTTTTCTCTCTGAAATGTTTGTTGGGTCCTCTCCTGAGCAAGGTAGCCGTGTAATCTAGTGAATCAAATGGTTTGTGATGGGGATGGGCTCCTCCAGCCATAAGCACCTGTCATGCACCAAATAGAGCAACTGCCTGATGATGAAGATGGTCACTAAGGCACGGTGGTAATGTGGAACCCAGAGCAGGTTTAGCAACCCAGCCTTCTCTACACCTCCGAGCTATTTGCGCGGATCCAATTCAATCATTCCAGCTGTCGCATCAATCTTCTGGTGCATTGGCTTCTCAGTCGCTAAATGCGGGAACTTCTCATGGTCTGCGAGGTCCCAATCTTCAAATTTCAACACAAGAACCTTCCCAAGTGTGGTCCCTCAAAGATAATATCG
The DNA here is from genome assembly GCA_000404065.3 of Pinus taeda. Lineage (NCBI taxonomy): Eukaryota > Viridiplantae > Streptophyta > Pinopsida > Pinales > Pinaceae > Pinus > Pinus taeda. The sequence goes on along the minus strand of APFE030816927.1, from coordinate 9,100 downwards.
TTTGGGAGTAGCGGAGTTTGCAGAGAGCTCTTTCTCTCATCTATATCCTTCGGCACCTTGGCTTTACCCTTCCACAGAGGAACATATTCAGGTAACAGGGTAATAGGGTCCACACGCTGGGTTTCAACTTCCATCTCTTCATCCTCCTTCTCCACCTAAATTTCTTCAGATTCCTCCTCGTCGGCCTCCAAATTAATGGCCTTCCCCTTTTCCTTCAATGTGAGCTTGGTCCTTAGTGGATTTCTGGGTGAGATGCGCACCGGGATCATGACCTACTTATCCTTCTTAGGTCTTGGTGCTCACAATGATTTAGGGACCTCAATGATTATTCCTGCACTCTTTGGGGCTTCCACTTCCGCAATTTCATGCGCGTCTTCCTTAGCTGTCACTACTCCTGTTTCCAAGGCTTCTTCGGGTGCTGACATAGCGCTACTCCATAGTTCCTTCAGTGTCTCGGGTATTGTTGCTCAAACAACGAATTCGCTTTCAGAGTCTTGAATAAGTCTCAGTTCATAAATACTTGAGTGCGCAACAATTGAGTTCTCAAATTTCTAAGTGTTGTTTGCTGGACAACCACTTGTAATTTATAGCATCTTTTGAATTTGAATTCAACCGTTCCCCCCACATTCGGTCCATTAATGCTAGATTGGCAGCAAATTTCCAAGAATCTAACCCATAAAGTTCACATTAAATGCCTGCCACCCGCTCCATTTGGCCTAAAACCAACCATCAAATCATGAATAGTGACTTTAATGGTCACTTTCCAGCAAACCTGGGTGCTAGCGCAGCTGTCTTCGTGCTATCGTGGACCTTGTGACACTTCGCTATTGCGCGTAGTACTGACATCATGCAGTTCCTAGGAAAAGTAGTTTATAGTCCCGCGCCTTCTTTTAGCTGCTTGGAGCGCTAAGACTATGCCACTTTCATATAGTCACATCGTCGAATCGCTAGTGTATGGATTCAAACGACTTCCATTCACCTTTCCGGGGAAGGGTTCTCCATTTAACTTGACTAGTTGTACCATGCCTTTGTCGATAATATCCTTAATAAGATACGGCCCTAACCAGTGCATCCTGAACTTTCAAGGGAATTTATCAAACTTACTATCATACAACAGAACCAGATCGTTTACCTTGAATGTGCGCAGCTTGATATGTCGGTCGTGCCATGCCTTTTCACGCTACTTTTGGACCTGCTGGTGAAATCCAACAAAAAATCGTTCTTCTTCAAGCTCATCCAACTGCGCGAGCCTCTCCTCCAGGGCTACGTGATCTGTCATACTTGTGAATGATGTTATGCGTAGACTAGGCACGATGTATTCCATAGGCATTACGGATTCCACTCCATAGACAAGCCTAAAATGTGTTTTTCCCGTCATTTTCTTCCATGTCCTCCGATAAGCCCATAACACTGCAGGTATGCATAGGTCCCAATCACTTCGTTGAGCGTTGCATACCTTGGTCAGTGCGTTTTTAAGCACTTTGTTGAACGCCTCCACTATCCCATTAGCCTGTGGGTGATAAGGTGTGCTCTTTTGATGGTACACCTGAAATTCCTCCATTAATGTGTTGATTGTCTCATTCAGGAAGTGTGTACTGTGATTGCTCATTAAGATCTTTAGACATCCAAATCGTGTCAGTACGTGTTCAAATAGAAACTTTGTGGCAGTCATGCTCGTGTAATCCTTCACCAGATGCGCTTCCACCCAACAAGTCAAATGCTCTGTCACAGTGATAATATACCTCGCGCCTGTCCTTCCTGATGGGTTGTGTTATATTCTTTCCCTGACTAACCTACGTAGTGAACTGGGGGGTTAGAGGGGGGGCGTAGCCCCCCCTTCATTGCGCCGATTGCGCAGTGGGGGGGTCACAGGGGGGTGGCAGCCCCCCTTGTCCGGGGGGTTTGAGGGGGGCAGGTAGCCCCCTCTACGGGGTTCGAGGCAGCGCCCCGAGAAAAAAAAAATTTTGGACCCTATATTAGGTTGGGTGAACCTACCTATGGTTTTTCGGTCCATGGTTTGGACGCGATGGTTTTCGGTCCATGGTATTGGATGCTTCGTCATGTATAATATGTATTGTAACATTGAAAGGAATATAATGAAAAATCAAGCTGGTAGTCTCGGTTTTGGGATCCAGCGGGAAATCTCTGTGTATATGTGTTTTATGTGTTATGCTCTCGTATTTTTTATTTTTCCTGTGATTTAGAATTCGTATGCAGGTAATTTCTGTACGGGGTTAAAACCTACACTTCCTTGAGGTTTAATAGGTCCTACAAAATCTATTGCCCACTTTTCAAAAGGTTGCAATGTCATTGGTGGATTCAAAGGCATTTCATCCCTCCGCGATGGCCTTCTTGTTCATTGACATACATCAGATGCCTTGCAATATTCTTTTTAATCCTGATGAAGGGTTGGCCACCACAACCCGATGCATAAAATCTTCTGCATGGTTGCTCTTCCTACATAATGTCCTCCCATGAGGCCCCCATGAGCATCTGCAAGGATGCTGCTTCGTTCAAACTCAAGTACATACCTTCACATTATGTCATCATTCCCCATCTTATATAGATGCCCAACAATGACAGAGAAATATGTCGTGCGTACCACTAATTCCTTCTTTTGTTGGACAGAGTATCCTTCCGGCGCAGCTCCAGTTGTTAGAAAGTGTATTATATCTTCAAAATGTCCATTTGCGACATGCATAGCAAAGAGTTGCACGTTAGGTAATCCTTCCTCCAAACTAGTAGGTTCCTCCCCTGTCTCGATGCACGACATGTCATATGGTCCCGCATTCAATCGTCCAAGCTTCACAACAACTTCAAAGTCGTACTCTTGGAACTATAAAATCCATCTGCAAATTCGCCCCGCAAACACAGGCTTATTGGCCAGATACTTTAGCGCAGAGTACAGGTACACCTACTCAAGTTGGGACTTTTCTTCATAGACCTACATCCATGTGCGTGGATCATTCTTCCCATCATACTTTTCTGTCAGTTGCATCTTAGGCTTCCCAAATCGTACTCGCATCATCCTCCTACATTTGCGCCAATCATCAAAGCTTCCTTTGTGTGTACCCCACCATCTTGCGGGCGTAGCAAACAGTACCTAGTCCAAGGCCTGGAAGCATTGCTTTTCTAGCACCTCCCTTTCAAATGCATCCAAGAAGGTATCTACCTCATTTAGACCCTCATAAGTAGGCATATCTCCTACTTATTTCGACCTGCAATGCAACGACCAGGTCATCATATTGCAATTCAACGTAGTTACTTCGTGTAATCGATTTTGCCATCGTTCTACTTCTTCATCAGAATCCGAAGTGCAGGAACCCTCGTGCTCCCATGTAATTCGCCCATCCATGGTGGGATTCACCTAGTCTTTGTCCCGCGCTATTATCTTGTAGAGGCAGTCCATATCATCATCACTCTCATAGTCGCAGACCGGTTCTGTATAGTGAGATCCCTCAACATGATCCAGGGGTACTATTACACACATTGACTTCTTCTCAAAGATTATATTCGACTTCTTTAGATTAATTACCCCATTCATATTAGTGGCCCAATCAATTCCCAGGAGCGCGGGGTAGGGATTGTTTTCATCAACAATCTCTATCACTTCAAAATTTGCCAGTGCGCTCGCTCCCTCAATGTCCATGGTTACTCCCTGCAATTGCCCCATTGGTATGATTTTCTACTAGTTCGCCATTCTCAGTTGAATCGGAGACCATTGCAGTGCAGGTCTTCCCATTCGCTGCCATGTCTGTTTCGGTAGAACATTCGCATCTAATCCCAAATCCAAAATGACTTGATCCATCTCATATTCTCTGATCTGCGCGGTGAGTCTCATTTCATGCCCTGTCCTTGTTTTATGTTTTCCGATCTTCCGGACCACGTGCAGTTCTCCTAGCATGGTCCCAACACATCTGTTCATGAGTTCCTGTAACCCTTTCACTGCCTTACTATCACACAGTAACTTCATATAGGTTTCCAGGAAAGTTATGAGCATGGATGGATCCATTTCCGGCTCAGGCTAATCTTTGGTTCCTGAAGTGGAGGCCTCAGCGAAGCTCTTCTTAGCTTCCATGAAGGTTTCCTAAGCGCGCTCCAAATCAAACTCAGCTTCTTTCACCGGGGCCTTGCGAACCCAGGAACTATCTTCCGGTTGTTTCCCCTTATCATCTCCCATCGCTATTCCACTTCGAAGCACTAGATTTACATTCGGATCTTCCTTGCTTGACTCAAACCTCATCATCTACAGGTTTTGAGTCGAGGGAGGTGGTACCGCTCCTTTGTCATTGATCCTAGCTATCAGCATAGGACAATCTTTTGTTTCATGATCAAACAGTGTGCAATATGATGAGCCCCAGAATTAGGTAACTTATTGGGCTCATTTTGCCTAGTTGTTCTTCGTCAATCCACCATTTTTCATAGTTTATGCATGTTTTTTGAGTATATTTATGTTAGTTGAACGAATGAGGATAGTCACTTGACCAAGGAGGCTAACACGTTGTTAATGCAGATTTTTGGACAAATTTTGGGACCAAGGCCAAGCAATTATGAGCCAAATGACAGCCAAGCATGAAGGAACAAGGGTGAGGATTTGTAGGAAGGGTGTCCCTTGCATTAAATGGCCCCTTCCTCGAAATCTCCACCCTCACCTTGGAGTTTAGCAGGCCACCGAAAAGGATTCCCAAGGGCAGCCGAGCAGTCTTGTGTAAAGTGGCTGATCACTTGCAGTTGGAGCAGCCGAGCCCCTTGATTTAAGGAGGGCTATTGGAGACCCTCATATGCATAAATAGGAAGGCTTCCAGCCCTCGTAGGTTACTTTTTGGACTGTTGTTTTTTTTGCACTAGAGTGCTGTTATTTTCTCAGCTCATTTTGTAGATGTGTTGTATAACTTTCTTGTGACATGGTTATTTTTGAGTAATGGAAAGCAACTTTATTTGGCATCAGTTCTGAGTTTTTCTTAGGAGCCTGTAGCTCTTGGGGTTGGGCCCAACCCAAGTGCCAAGGCTTCCTTTGTGTACTGTTATTTTGTTTTTATGTCTTTGCAAAATAATTTTTGTTAAGTAGATTAGAGTCTTGCTTGGTTACATAGATCATGGTTGATGATTAAGAAGGATTTTCACATTCATATTGATTTGATAGGTTAATAACAGGGAAGATCTTCAGAAAAAGGCTATCAAGCACCTCGGATCTCACCTCTCCCTCATTGGGACCATGAGCTGGGACCAAGGTGACCTTGCTGCCACCAAAAACACTGTCTTTGCTTCACCATGCAATTATTAGTGTTAGATTCTCATTTGCCGAAGTTGATATCAGTTGTGGTTGCATGCTTAGGTTCATGATTGCTCAATTGCATAGTTACTTCACATAATTTTGTTGCAAATAAACTGTTGTTCATTTCCTTTGCTGTTATCTAGGACAGATTAGGTTAGGGTAGCGAGGTCCTTGATTTTCTAAGTCTTTGTTTGGTCAGTTTGAAAAATAACTTACAAAGCACCTGTAATACTTCTTTATCTACCCGTACTCCATCAATCCCACCTGCTCCATCCTCCAACCTGGATTCTTGCCTTACGTTTTCCGCATTCGCCCGCTTTGCCCATATTTTTGTGCAAGATTGCTCTACCCCTCCTTGAACAAATCCAATCATCCTCACCACTCCTCAGCTCCATCCACCAAGTTCTAGACCTCCTCACACCCTTACCTCACCTCCATACCCACTCCTTCACCTTTATTCCTCCATCAATCCTCCAAAATCCCCTTTCTGAACATTCTGTAGAAAATTACAGAACATCCTGTAGAAATTCCAGAACATCCTGTAGAACCCCTGTAGACTTCCTGTAAAAGCTCACGAAACCGGTTTCTTGATAGCCAAACTCTATGAAACTCTTTGGAAGGGTGATAGGGACCCCTTAGGCCCTCTCCGAACCTTCCCAACCTCCTGCAAGCATTTCCTCTCGCCAATCCACCTCTGCACAGTCAAAAACAGTGAAAGCACATGCATGATAATTCTGACAACTTAGTCAAAAATAAAAAAAGATGTTTTCTCCAAATAGAAGTAGCTTATACACATGTATTTTACCTTCCTATAAGTCAATGGCATCTCTTTCAGTAGCTTGCATCCTCTTTCTTGCATCAGTAGGGCTAGCTGGTAAAATTAGAGTTTGATAGGGTTTGCATTTCCTATTAGTTTTTTCAGTTTCTTTCGGCAAGTAGATTAGCTTCCTTTGAGTTAGCTTCCATCCATCAGTTAAAAAGCTTCTTCTCAGAGCTCATAGAAGTTGGCTTAAGCTCCTAGCAAACTTGTGCCAGCTAACCAAGTGATAGCTACGGCAAGAGCTAGTACTTGTGCATACAGCACCGTCGCTTCCAAGTTTGTTACGAACTACCGGGTTGATAAAAGTAAAGAAGGGAGTCCCAGGAGTTGCAGCATTATTGCTGTAATACTGGAGCCCACCACAATACTTGCATGACGGGCACGTTGGATTAGTGCAATCATGGGCATAGTGTCCTGACCCTCCGAAATTGTAGCAAATCAACTGTCTATGACCTCTACCAAGTCCTCCTCTGCATCAGCCTCTTCTGCACCCCTGAAGCCCTGTCCGCGCCATTCTTGCATTTTGGTCAAGGGGTCGCATTTTAGCCTGAACTCTTTAGGCATGCGTTCTATCCATCATCAATTCATAGCTCCTGCAAGTACTCTCATCATGTCACATTGACCTACAAAAGTTACAGAACAACTGTTTTGGAGTTTGCATATACTTCCGTAACAAGTGGAAGTTATCCGTGGCATGATTTTCGGCTAGTTGACAGATAGTGCGCCACAAAGCAGGCACCTCACTAGGTCTTGCTTGAGCTTCTGGCCTTAGATGCATTGGTCCTCCTCCTGCAAGGTAATTTGTAAAGACTAGGTAGTGGTCTTTTTCATGACCCTGACTCTTGCATTTCACGCACCATACTTCTTCACACACTTCTGGTCGAACCATCCTATCCTGCTTCAAGCTTTGCATCTCAAGGCACATATTCTTCAGCTGCATGTGAATCTGTTGAACTCCCAGATTAGGATCTTGCATTGGGGTCTCATGTAGTCTCATGGCAATCTCTAGGGCCTCTGCCTGAGTTGTTATCTTCTGCTACTACAGCGCACTCCTCAAGTGTGGTAGTAGTGAAGCTACAAACCACTCATGATGTTGTCCATTCGTCAGATTCATGTTTGCTTCGCAAATCATACATTTCAGCCTTTGATCTAGTTCCCAAGGCATCTCGCCTAGTAGCATCGTGATTTCTTTGAATCCAACAATCGACTGCACTTTAGATTTAGGCCTGCTAAATTCCCTATTCAGTGCTGCTTCGATGTCTGCTACTCTCGCATTCGGGTTATTGTTGGAGTACTTAATATACCAAGTCTGCGCGCGATCTTGCAGGTGCTAACCAATGTTTATTTCTTTATATGGTCATCTATAACACCTTGAGCTTTCCAAATAGCCTACACTAAAAACCAAAATTGGTCTGGATCCTCATTTCCCAAGCCATTGAACAAAGGAAACTTCACTTTTCTCGCCATACTGAATCGCGGTGGTGGTGGAGGTGGTACGGGTGAAGTTGGAGGTGATGGAGGTGAAGCCAGTGGTGGAGTGGGCGGAGGTGGTATTCCCGAAAATCCTTGCCTTATCAGATGAATAGCACTTCGTGTAGAGACCTTCATGATCTCTTCCTCATCCCCTCGCGGAGGTGAAATCAAGGGGCTATTTTCTAGACCCTTATTTCCTTCGTTCCTGTAAACCTTTCCGCTTTGCATAGCCCCGAACATCCAGGTAGTTGCATAACCCGCTTTTTGCGCAACAACATTTTAATCCAAGTATTCAAAGACTTTACGTACTTACCTCACGGTCCTTTAAGAAAGCATCTCTCTGCCTCGTTGTAGTTAATTGAGGTATCAACCGCGAACTCAGTAACAAATCCTCCTATAATGTGATTCAGCCAATGATCGATAGTGCATGCGATCTTATCCTCTGATGCTTCTAATCTTCACACTAGCTCCAAGGTCCACACAAAAGGACCGTCAAGTTTCCACCTTCCTTGGCTATCTGCTATCTTCAAGATCCAATTGTATAGCTCAATAGGGAAGGACACGAAAAATATTTCATGGATCTCTATATACAAGTAGCTATCTAACCACTGTTCTTTTGACAGTTGCGGGTTTCTGTTTTCCTGTGCTGCGAACTCGTGAATTCTTCTGTCCAACCAGCCTTCGATTTCTTTCTTAGTTGGATTCCAATGATACGACATCACACATCTGTTATGCAGATTCTGGTCCTAGAAATGGAACCATTTGTTGGCTTGTGTGGGCCTAACCCACTTTCAACGTTAGTTAGCCAAACAAATCCCTACACTACTGGCCCTTTCGGCATCAACCCGCAGAGCATGGACTGAAGTCTCACCCGAAGTATTATGGAGGGATGCTAGAACCAAGTTTCTACACCCTTGAGATGGTTGTGATGTCAGTTTATTCCAACTATACCTGCCTTTCCGCAGGTGGCTTCGCTCTCTGTTGTATCCTTCAGTACCTTCGCGAAGTGTTACTATCGGCTTTCACGCAGCCTTAACCAGGGGTTGCAGTCCTTTCGCACTGTGTAGAAATTTTGAATAATATGACACTTATTCACAGAGATTATCCTGATTATACACTATTTACAGAATGCATGCATAATACATAACCTCCTCTACATTGATCATCAATTTTGCGGAATTAAAGAAATAATCGCATGTGCACATTGAAACATCAATCACACATATCAAACACAGTATGTACTAGGAAAGCATACAACTGAAAACCCCTCAACTATTTGTATATTATATTGATTGAGAACATGTAACAATACATAGTACAATACTCCTCGCAAGTACTCAGTACTATCTCCACCTGTTACACACAAACTAGCTCAGATATGAATCAATCACAGGTTCAAGTCTCCTCCGTTGCTTGCCTGCCTCCACTGCGCAATCCTGCATGAGAATATATGAGAATGGCTGATCCAAACTCGTATTTCCCTTGTGTTGCACTATGCAATCCTCATTGGCAATCTCAATCCACTAATTGTG